>JAXCGZ010022648.1:110000-137500 GCA_037179515.1 Halocaridina rubra | reverse complement strand
GACATCTTTTGTGAGAAATATGGGAAAATAGTAGATTGCTGCATACCTGTCACCAAAGTAGGTGTAATCCATGCCAGAGAGAAATGGTTCGATAATGGGTGTAAATGAGCTAAGGAGTGGAGAGACAAATGCTGGAAAATGTATAGGAGGAGAAAAAACATAAATGCCTGGCAAACCTACAAAAGAGCAAGAAATAACTATCTAAGTAAAAGGAGATAGGCAGAGAGAGACTATGAGAGGGACATCACCAGGAAGGCTAAAGAAAATTACAAGCTTTTCCACAGCTTTATCAGAGGAAAACTGATGGTAAAAGAATAGGTTTTAAGGCTAAAGGGAGTAGATGGAAGCATCACTGAGACGGATGAAGAAATCTGCAATGAATTGAACAAGGAGTTTCAGTTAGTATTTACATTAGAAAATACCCCACCCCCTCAGATTGCAGAGATAGAAGCTCAAGGGCCGGTATTAGAGAACATCAACCTTACAGCCACAGAGGTATGCAAAGCGCTGATGGATTTAGATGTTCATAAAGCTACAGGTCCTGATGACATATCCCCTCATGTGCTTAAAAAATGCGCAAACTCAATATCAGTGGCACTAAGTATCATATTTAAGGAGTCACTGGAGTCAGGGGAGATTCCAAGATGCTGGAAACAAGCAAATGTGATACCTATCTTCAAAAAGGGAAGGAGGGATACGGCTCTGAACTATAGACCAGTTTCCTTAACCAGCATAGTTTGCAAAGTTATGGAGAAACTACTAAGGAAATATATCTCTCTTCACTTGGAATCCTTCAAGTTTTTGTCAGTGAGGCAACATGGCTTCAGATAAGGTAGATCAACAGTAACAAACTTATTAGAATTTTATGATGAGGTAAGCCGAATCTTACAAGAACGAGAGGGCTGAGCAGATTGCATATTCCTAGACTTCCAGAAAGCGTTTGACACTGTTCCACATGGGAGACTTATTAGGAAGCTGCAAGCAATGGCTAGAATAGGTGGAAATGTTTTGGAATGGATAAAAACATACTTAGGAGGAAGGGAACAGAGAGTTACAGTAAGACACTCAGTGTCTGAATGGAGAAGAGTTAGTAGTGGAGTTCCACAGGGTTCAGTTTTAGGGCCACATTTGTTCCTTGTATATGTAAATGACCTACCAGAGTCTGTAAATTCATTCATGAATATGTTTGCAGATGATGCAAAGATTGTGAAGAAAGTAAAAAACGAGAACAATGGTAGAGAACTTCAGGAGGATCTAAATAATTTGCATGAGTGGTCAGAAAAGTGGCTAATGAAATTCAATACTTCAAAATGTAAGGTAATGAGAATGGGTACAAGTGCATGAAGGCCCTAGCTTGATTACTCGGTGGCTGGAGTACAACTTCAAGAGACAGAAAATGAGAGAGATCTAGGAGTAAACATACTGGCAGATTTGTCTCCAGAAATACATATAAATGGCATAGTAAAAGCAGCATATGCATTCTTATCAAATGTAAGGGTAGTCTTCAGGCACAAGGACAAGGAAATGTTCAGAAATATTTATGTAACCTATGTGAGGCCAAAACTCGAAAATTCAGCCCCGTTTTGGAATCCGCACTTGAAAAAGCACATAGCTAAGCTTGAAAAAGTTCAAAGACATGCCACGAAACTGGTGCCAGAAATACGCAATCTCAGTTATGATGAGAGGCTGAGGGAATTAGACTTACCATCACTCGAAGCTAGAAGAGTGAGGGGGGATATAGTGACAGTCTTTAAATTCTATCATGGTTATGATAGAGTGGATAGGGATCGATATTTTGATATGGCTGGCTCTAAAACTAGAGGTCATAGTTTGAAGCTTCGCAAGAAAGCTTCTTCGCAGGATGTAAGGAAATACTTTTTCAGTGTAAGAGTAGTTGATAATTGGAATTGGCTAAGCGAGGAGGTAGTTAATGCTATCTCAATCCATAGTTTTAAGGACAGGTATGATAAGTATCACTAAGTATAAAATGGAACCGATCAGGAGACGGGAAGATACAGGCTTTGGGCTCTTTCCCGTAAACACAATTAGGTAATCACAATTAGGTAATCACACACACACACACACACACACATATATATATATATATATATATATATATATATATATATATATATATATATATATATATATATATATATATATATATATATATATATATATATATATATATATATATATATATATATATATATATACATTATATATATATATATATATATATATATATATATATATATATATATATATATATATATATATATATATATATATATATATATATATATATATAGATATATATATATATATGAATAATTTTTTACCCCGATCGGGACTTGGACCATGGACTTATAATTACTAAATCAAGGCGCTACCAACTACACCGCAGTATGTTAAAAGGAATCCAACCTTATATGGTATATCTGCTATACTTAGGAATGAACGCATTCTATCTGAATGCCACTATGTTCATATTACAGACTCCCCAACTTCACTCGTGGCTTCATTTTCACATGTAATTCAATTCCCAATCTCATTCAGGTTATACAATAACCAAATAAGGACATTACATATGTGAAAACATGAATAATTTTCGTCCCGACGGGGACTTGAACCTAGGACTTATAATTATTAAGTCAAGGCGCTACCAACTACATCACAGAAGGTTAAAAGGAATCCAACCTTATAGCTTATATCTGTTATACTTTGGAATGAACGCATTCTATTTGAATGCCACTATGTTCATATTACATATTCCCCAACCTAACTCGTGGCTTCATTTTCACATTGAATTCAATTCCCAATCTCATTCAGACTATACAATAGCCAAAATAAGCCACATTACATATGTGAGAACATGAATATTTTTTTACCTAGACCAGGACTTGCACCTAGGACTTATAATTGCTAGGTCAAGGCACCACCAACTACACCACAGAAGGTTAAAAGGAATCCCACCTTATAGCTTATATCTGCTATATTTAGGAATGAAAGCATTTAATCTGAATGCCACTATGCTCATATTACAGATTCCCCAACCTCACTCGTGGCTTCATTTTCGCATTTACTTCAATTATCAACCTCATTCGGGCTATACAATAACCAAATAAGCACATTACATATATGAAAATGAATATTTTTTTACCCCGACCGGGACTTGTACCTAGGACATATAATTACTAAGTCAAGGTGCCACCAACTACACCACAGAAGCCTAAAAGGAATCCAACCTTATAGCTTATATCTGCTATACTTAGGAATGAACGCATTTTATCTAAATGCCATTATGTTCATATTACAGATTTCCCAACCACAATCGTGGCCTCATATTTGCATTTAATACAATTCCCAATCTCATTTGGGCTATACATTAACCAAGTAAGCACATTATATGTGAAAACATGAATAATTTTTTACCCTGACCAGGACTTGAACCTAGGACTTATAATTACTAGTCAAGGCACTACCAACTACACTACGGTAGGTTAAAGGGACTCCAACCTTATAGCTTATATCTGCTATACTTAGGAATGATCACATTTTATCTGAATGCCACTATGTTCATATTACAGATTCCCCAACCTCACTCGTGGCTTCATTTTCGCATTTAATTCAATTCCCAATCTCACTCGGGCTATACAATAACCAAATAAGCACATTACATATATGAAAACGTAAATATTATTTGCCCCGACCGGGACATGAACCTAGGACTTATAATTATTAAGTCAAGGCACTACCAACTACACCACAGTAGGTTAAAAGGAATCCAACCTTATAGCTTATATCTGTTATACTTGGGAATGAACGCATTCTATTTCAATGCCAGTATGTACATATTACAGATTCCCCAACCTAACTCGTGGCTTCATTTTCACATTTAATTCAATTCCCAATCTCATTCAGGCTATACAATAACCAAAATAAGCCACATTACATATGTGAAAAAATGAATATTTTTCTACCTAGACCAGGACTTGAACCTAGGACTTATAATTACTAAGTCAAGGCGCTACCAACTACACCACAGAAGTTTAAAAGGAATCCAACCTTATAGCTCATATCTGCTATACTTAGGAACGAAAGCATTTTATCTGAATGCCACTATGTTCATATTACAGATTCCCCAACCTCACTCATAGCTTCATTTTTGCATTTACTTCAATTCCCAATCTCATTCAGGCTATACAATAACCAAATAAGCACGTTACATATATGAAAACATGAATATTTTTTTACCCCGACCGGGACTTGAACCTAGGACATATAATTACTAAGTCAAGGCCCCACCAACTACACCACAGAAGCTTAAAAGGAATCCAACCTTATAGCTTGTATCTGCTATACTTAGGAATGAACGCATTTTATATGAATGCCATTATGTTCATATTACAGATTCCCCAACCTCAATCGTGGCTTTATTTTCACATTTAATACATTTCCCAATATCATTCGGGCTATACATTAACCAAATAAGCACACTATATATGTGAAAACATGAATAAATTTTTACCCCGACCAGGACTTGAACCTAGGACTTATAATTACTAAGTCAAGGCGCTACCAACAACACCACGGAAGGTTAAAATTAATTCAACCTTATAGCTTATATCTGCTATACTTAGGAATGAACACATTTTATCTGAATGCCACTATGTTCATATTACAGATTCCCCAACCTCACTCGTGGCTTCATTTTCGTATTTAATTCAATTCCCAATCTCATTCAGACTATACAATAACCAAATAAGCACATTACATATGTGAAAACATGAATAATTTTTTCCCCGACTGGGACTTGAACCTAGGACTTATAATTATAAGGTCAAGGCGCTACCAACTACATCACAGAAGGTTAAATGGAATCCAACCTTATAGCTTATATCTGTTATACTTGGGAATGAACGCATTCTATTTGAATGCCACTATGTTCATATTACAGATTCCCCAACCTCACTCTTGGCTTCATTTTCACATTTAATTCAATTCCCAATCTCATTCAGACTATACAATAACAAAAATAAGCCACATTACATATGTGAAATCATGAATATTTTTTTACCTAGACCAGGACTTAAACCTAGGATTTATAATTACTAAGTCAAGACGCTACCAACTACACCACAGAAGGTTAAAAGGAATCCAACCTTATAGCTTATATCTGCTATACTTAGGAATGAAAGCATTTTATCTGAATGCCACTATGTTCATATTACAGATTCTCCAACCTCACTCGTTGCTTCATTTTCGCATTTACTTCAATTCCCAATCTCATTCGGGCTATACAATAACCAAATAAGCACATTACATATATGAAAACATGAATATTTTTTTACCCTGACCGGGACTTGAACCTAGGACATATAATTACTGAGTAAAGGCGCCACCAACTACACCACAGAAGCTTAAAAGGAATCCAAACTTATAGCTTATATCTGCTATTCTTAGGAATGAACGCATTTTATCTGAATGCCATTATGTTCATATTACAGATTCCCCAACCTCAATCGTGGCTTCATTTTCGCATTTAATACAATTCCCAATCTCAATTGGGCTATACATTAACCAAATAAGCACATTACATATGTGAAAACATGAATAATTTTTTACCCTGACCAGGACTTGAATCTAGGACTTATAATTACTAAGTTAAGGCGCTACCAAGTACGCCAAAGAAAGTCAAAAGGATTCCAACCTTATCACTTATATCGCTTTTATCCAATTCCCAATCTCATTCGGGCTAAACAATAACCAAATAAGCACATTACATATGTGAAAACATGAATAATTTTTAACCCTGTCCAGGACTTGAAACTAGGACTTATAATTACTAAGTCAAGGCGCTACCAACTACACCACAGAAAGTTAAAAGGAATCCAACCTTATAGCTTATATCTACTATACTTAGGAATGAATGCATTCTATCTGAATGCTACTATGTTTATATTACAGATTCCTCAACCACACTCGTGGCTTCATTTTCACATTTAATTCAATTCCTAATCTCATTCGGGACCAACAATAACCAAATAAGCACATTACATATGTAAAAACATGAATAGTTATTTACCCCGACCGGGACTTGAACCTAGGACTTATAATTACTAAGTCAAAGCGCTACAAACTACACCACAAAAGATTAAAAGGAATCCAACCTTATAGCTTATATCTGCTATACTTAGGAATGAACCCATTCTACCTGAATGCCACTAAGTTCATATTACAGATTCCCCAACCTCACTCGTGGCTTCATTTTCGCATTTAATTTAATTCCCCACCTCATTCGGGCTATACAATAACCAAATAAGCACATTACATATGTGAAAATATATATATATATATATATATATATATATATATATATATATATATATATATATATATATATATATATATATATATATATATATATATATATATATATATATATATATATATATATATATATATATATATATATATATATACACATACATACATACATACATACATACATACATACATACATACATACATACAGAGGAAAACTGAAGGTAAAAGAACAGGTTTTAAGGCTAAAGAGAGCGGATGGAAGCATCACTGAGACGGACGAAGAGATCTGCAAAGAATTGAACAAGGAGTTTCAGTCAGTATTTACAGTAGAAAATACCCCACCCCCTCAGATTGCAGTGATAGAAGCTCAAGGGCCGGTATTAGAGAACATCAACCTTACAGCCACAGAGGTATGCAAAGCGCTGATGGATTTAGATGTTCATAAAGCTTCAGGTCCTGATGACATATCCCCTCATGTGCTCAAAAAATGCGCAAACACAATATCAGTGGCACTAAGTATCATATTTAAGGAGTCACTGGAGTCGGGGGAGATTCCAAGATGCTGGAAACAAGCAAATGTGATACCTATCTTCAAAAAGGGAAGGAGGGATACGGCTCTGAACTATAGACCAGTTTCCTTGACCAGCATAGTTTGCAAAGTTATGGAGAAACTACTAAGGAAACATATCTCTCTTCACTTGGAATCCTTCAACTTTTTGTCAGTGAGGCAACATGGCTTCAGAGAAGGTAGATCAACAGTAACAAACTTATTAGAATTTTATGATGAGGTAAGCCAAATCTTACATGAAAGAGAGGGCTGGGCAGATAGCATATTCCTAGACTTCCAGAAAGCGTTTGACACTGTTCCACATGGGAGACTTATTAGGAAGCTGCAATCAATGGCTAGAATAGGTGGAAATGTTTTGGAATGGATAAAAACTTACTTAGAAGGAAGGGAACAGAGGGTTAGAGTAAGACACTCAGTGTCTGAATGGAGAAGAGTTAGTAGTGGAGTTCCACAGGGTTCAGTTTTAGGGCCACTTTTGTTCCTTGTATATGTATATGACCTACCAGAGTCTGTAAATTCATTCATGAATATGTTTGCAGATGATGCAAAGATTGTGAAGAAAGTAAAAAACGAGAACAATGGTAGAGAACTTCAGGAGGATCTAAATAATCTGCATGAGTGGTCAGAAAAGTGGCTAATGAAATTCAATACTTCAATATGTAAGGTAATGAGAATGGGTACAAGTGCAAGAAGGCCCAAGCTTGACTTCTCGGTGGCTGGAGTACAACTTCAAGAGACAGAAAATGAGAGAGATCTAGGAGTAAATATACTGGCAGATTTGTCTCCAGAAATACATATAAATGGCATAGTAAGGGCAGCATATGCATTCTTATCAAATGTAAGGGTAGCCTTCAGGCACATGGACAAGGAAATGTTCAGAAATATTTATGTAACCTATGTGAGGCCAAAACTCGAATATGCAGCCCCCTTTTGGAATCCGCACTTGAAAAAGCACATAGCTAATCTTGAAAAAGTTCAAAGATATGCCACGAAACTGGTGCCAGAAATACGCAATCTCAGTTATGATGAGAGGCTGAGGGAATTAGACTTACCATCACTCGAAGCTAGACAAGTGAGGGGGGATATGGTGACAGTCTTTAAATTCCTTCATGGTTATGATAGAGTGGATAGGGATCGATATTTTGATATGGCTGGCTCTAGAACTAGAGGTCATAGTTTGAAGCTTCGTAAGAAAACTTCTTTGCAGGATGTAAGGAAATACTTTTTCAGTGTAAGAGTAGTTGATAATTGGAATTGGCTAAGCGAGGAGGTAGTTAATGCTATCTCAATCCATAGTTTTAAGGACAGGTATGATAAGTATCACTAAGTATAAAATTGAACCGATCAGAAGACGGGAAGATACGAGCTTTGGGCTCTTTCCCGTAAACACAATTAGGTAATCACAATTAGGTAATCACATACATACATACATACATACATACATACATACACACAACCGCGCGTTCAGTGACACACGGAACTGCTCCTCTTAAATTTTTAATTGTTTCGAGTGACTAAGTGCTTAGTGGAAAACTTTACCATAATTTCCCTAAATCTGAAATCCTGCAGAGTATTGTGAGTACAAAACTTATATTTGTTGTATGACGAGACTGTCCAAAATATTAAAGGAAATAAAATTGAGAACATTTTTCGTGAGGGGAGAGAGAAGCTGCCGTCCAGTTCTGCCTTGAAGGAAATTTAGAAGAGTTGCCAGAGGTGAAGCCATCACATCACATTACCTAATTTTTTGTGTAAACTGGGGAAAGCTCTTAAGCCGTTTACCTGATCCTGTGGTTCCATATATTGTTAAAATCAGTATCCTTCCCATTTATATTAACTTGTTAGTTAGTTTGATACACGAAAAATTGAATAAGCAAAAAAAAAAAAAATATCCACCTGTCAACAGTACTGAGTTAAGTTGCCAAGTAGTACAGCTGTCTTATTTTCTTCATTTTTTTTTTGCTTTTCTTTTAGCTTTCTCTTTTACTATATTGTTTTTATTTTGTATATATATTGAGTTAAATGTAAAGTCTAATCTTGTGATAACATACCTTGGTTAGCAAGTGAGTTTATCAGTTAGGAAGAATATATAGCAGAAACAGGTGGGTGCCACCTCAGACACAGGTTCGAATTTTTCCTTCAGGTTTGACTTTTGTTTTGTTGCATTTTTTTTCTTTTTCTTTTTATCCTTAAATTACCATGGTCAAGTTTTTAAGTTAAGATGTGTGTTACCAGAAAAGAGATAAACTGAGTCACTAAATAGCACTTATATGGAGATATAAAAATTCGGTGTGAAGCTTAATTAAGAGTTTTTTCTTTTTTTTTTTCCTCTTTCTCGTCTTCTTTCTATATTCTGTGAGAGGGGGAACATAAAAATGACGCCATCTCTGTCCCAAACCTCTCCCATCCATGGGTCGGTAGGAGGGGTAGCCATCAGGAGACTCAAACAGAAAATCAAGAATATAGAGGAAATGGTTATAAGCCTTGACGATAAAATTCAGAATATGGATGGAGAAATGAAAGAGAATAAAACACTCAGAGAGCAAATAAGATCTTTGGAGGAAGCAAATAAAGCACAAGGGCAGGAGAGAAAGGAACTAGAAAAAAGAATAAAAAAGCTGGAAGGGGAAAAGAGTCAACTAGAATCTAGACTTTCTAAACAAGAAGATAAAAACAAACAGCTGAATGACAACCTAAAGGAATTAGATGTTAGTTCACTGCTCTCTTCTGAGAGAGACGACATTGCTGCTTGGAATGTCCAGATTAAGGAAAACATTGAACAGTTCAGAAAAGAGTTCCAGGAGCTGAATATGGAAAATGATGCCATGAAAACTTCCTTTGCTGATGCACTAAAGGGGAATGTGGCAGTAAAAGAGGCTGTAAAGGTGGTGGCACTGGAAAACATACAAACAGTTGACTATAAAGAGACAGTAATCGAAAAAATAAAAGACGTTGTGATGGAAAGGGCAAACCCACCCATCAGACAGGCACTTGATAAGGAGAAGACAGTGGTAATCTCAGGCATAAGCGAGTCCCAGGAGCCAACATGGCAGGGGAGACTTGAAGAAAATAAAGCTAGGGTTCTAGACCTGATAAGAAAGCTTGGAGTAGTATGTGGTCCTGAGGATATTGTAAACATACACCAACTAGGTAAATATTCGAGGGAAGGAAAGCCGAGACCAACAAAAGTAACCTTTGAGAGAGGGGAAACATGTAGGGAAATATTGTTGAGAAAAAAAAGTCTAAAAGACCTTCAAGAATTCAAAGAAGTGTTCATTAGACAATACAGAACACAGGAAGAGATGGGAAAGATAAAAAACTTGTTGCAAGAGGCAAGAAGGTTAAATGATGAAAGAAATGAAGAAGAGAAGAAAAATTTTCATTACAGAGTTCTTCCAGACAAAGGGGAGATAAAGAAGATAATGACAGAAGATCAGGGGATGGGGCCTCATTAAGATTGTTATACACAAATGTTGATGGATTAGCTGGTAAGGCAGTAGAATTAAAAGATAGGATTCACAACAGTAAGGCAGATATAGTAGCAATTACAGAGACTAAGTTGAGTGAGGACATAAACAGTGTCACAGTTTTTCCTAAGGGTTTCAGAATACTAAGGGTTGAAAGATCTGAGAGGACTGGTGGAGGGATAGCACTGCTCATAAGTGAAAGGATTCAAGTCGAAGAAATAAACTTGGCCATAGAAAGTGAGTTCAAGGAATTTCTTGTTGCTCGCATAAATACTGGGTCAGAGAGCATAATAATAACTGTTGTATACAACCCACCAAGGAACCAAAATAGGCTTGAAGTTTATGAGGAAAGTCATATAGGTACTATTGAAGTCATAAACTCAGTTGTTAACATGGCACGGGAAAAAAAATGTAGGATTTTGATTATGGGAGACTTTAATCATAAAGAGATAGATTGAATAAATCTTGACCCACACAGTGGTGAGGACTCATTCGGGGCAAGATTCCTAGATTGCGTACAAGGGAATTTCCTACACCAACATGTAATGGAACCAACAAGGGCCAGGGGTGGGGATGAGTCATCACTACTTGATCTAGTGTTCACAGATAATGTGTTGGATATTGAAAAAATTTTGTATGAACCGCCAATTGGAAAGAGTGACCACTGTGTGTTGTTGATGGAGTATATCATTGAAGATATTCTTCCTGAGAGTAGAGGCACTGAGGACATGAGGAGGAACTATCCGAAAGGAGATTACATCAAAATGAATGAGCTTTTTGCAGTTATTGACTGGAGAACCTTATTTTACAACAAATCTGTACAAGAAATGTATGACATCTTTTGTGAGAAATATGGGAAGATAGTAGATTGCTGCATACCTGTCACCAAAGTAGGTGTAATTCATGCCAGAGAGAAATGGTTCGATAATGGGTGTAAAAGAGCTAAGGAGTGGAGAGACAAATGCTGGAAAAGGCATAGGAGGAGAAAAAACATAAATGCCTGGCAAACCTACAAAAGAGCAAGAAATGACTACCTAAGTAAAAGGAGAGAGGCAGAGAGAGACAATGAGAGGGACATCACCAGGAAGGCTAAAGAAAATCCCAAGCTTTTCCACAGCTTTATCAGAGGAAAACTGAAGGTAAAAGAACAGGTTTTAATGCTAAAGAGAGCGGATGGGAGCATCACTGAGACGGATGAAGAGATCTGCAAAGAATTGAACAAGGAGTTTCAGTCAGTATTTACAGTAGAAAATACCCCACCCCCTCAGATTGCAGTGATAGAAGCTCAAGGGTCGGTATTAGAGAACATCAACCTTACAGCCACAGAGGTATGCAAAGCGCTGATGGATTTAGATGTTCATAAAGCTACAGGTCTCGATGACATATCCCCTCATGTGCTTAAAAAATGCGCAAACACAATATCAGTGGCACTAAGTATCATATTTAAGGAGTCACTGGAGTCGGGGGAGATTCCAAGATGCTGGAAACAAGCAAATGTGATACCTATCTTCAAAAAGGCAAGGAGGGATACGGCTCTGAACTATAGACCAGTTTCCTTGACCAGCATAGTTTGCAAAGTTATGGAGAAACTACTAAGGAAACATATCTCTCTTCACTTGGAATCCTTCAACTTTTTGTCAGTGAGGCAACATGGCTTCAGAGAAGGTAGATCAACAGTAACAAACTTATTAGAATTTTATGATGAGGTAAGCCAAATCTTACATGAAAGAGAGGGCTGGGCAGATAGCATATTCCTAGACTTCCAGAAAGCGTTTGACACTGTTCCACATGGGAGACTTATTAGGAAGCTGCAATCAATGGCTAGAATAGGTTGAAAATTTTTGGAATGGATAAAAACTTACTTAGAAGGAAGGGAACAGAGGGTTAGAGTAAGACACTCAGTGTCTGAATGGAGAAGAGTTAGTAGTGGAGTTCCACAGGGTTCAGTTTTAGGGCCACTTTTGTTCCTTGTATATGTAAATGACCTACCAGAGTCTGTAAATTCATTCATGAATATGTTTGCAGATGATGAAAAGATTGTGAAGAAAGTAAAAAACGAGAACAATGGTAGAGAACTTCAGGAGGATCTAAATAATCTGCATGAGTGGTCAGAAAAGTGGCTAATGAAATTCAATACTTCAAAATGTAAGGTAATGAGAATGGGTACAAGTGCAAGAAGGCCCAAGCTTGACTTCTCGGTGGCTGGAGTACAACTTCAAGAGACAGAAAATGAGAGAGATCTAGGAGTAAACATACTGGCAGATTTGTCTCCAGAAATACATATAAATGGCATAGTAAGGGCAGCATATGCATTCTTATCAAATGTAAGGGTAGCCTTCAGGCACGTGGACAAGGAAATGTTCAGAAATATTTATGTAACCTATGTGAGGCCAAAACTCGGATATGCAGCCCCCTTTTGGAATCCGCACTTGAAAAAGCACATAGCTAAGCTTGAAAAAGTTCAAAGACATGCCACGAAACTGGTGCCAGAAATACGCAATCTCAGTTATGATGAGAGGCTGAGGGAATTAGACTTACCATCACTCGAAGCTCGAAGAGTGAGGGGGGATATGGTGACAGTCTTTAAATTCCTTCATGGTTATGATAGAGTGGATAGGGATCGATATTTTGATATGGCTGGCTCTAGAACTAGAGGTCACAGTTTGAAGCTTCGTAAGAAAACTTCTCCGCAGGATGTAAGGAAATACTTTTTCAGTGTAAGAGTAGTTGATAATTGGAATTGGCTAAGCGAGGAGGTAGTTAATGCTATCTCAATCCATAGTTTTAAGGACAGGTATTATAAGTATCACTAAGTATAAAATGGAACCGATCAGAAGACGGGAAGATACGAGCTTTGGGCTCTTTCCCGTAAACACAATTAGGTAATCACATACACATATATATATATATATATATATATATATATATATATATATATATATATATATATATATATATATATATATATATATATTTAATTACTATTATGGAAGCTCATGGTATAGGAGAAGCTGTTCTCAGATGGATCAAACAATGGTTAAAAGACAGAAAACAGGGGGTTTGCATAAATGAAGAGTAATCGGAGTGGGGCTAGGTTACTAGCGGGGTACCACATGGCTCGGTACTCGGTCCCCTATTAGTCATTGTATATCTAAATGATCTGGATTCGGATATCAGTAGAAACCTAAGTAAATTCGCAGATGACACTAAAATAGGTAGAATTATAAATGTAAAAGAAGACATTCATGCTTTACAGGAAGATCTAAATAAATTATCTGAATGGTTGAACAAATGGCAAATGGAATTTAATGTTGAAAAATGTAAAGTAGTTAAAATGGGTACTATACAAGACTATGCGAGTTATAAGCTAAATAACCATGAAATCATGAGTTCTCAGTGTGAAAGGGATTTGGGAGTTCTTGTGAGTAGTAATCTTAAGCTAAGAGAGAAATGCACAGCAGTCAGATAGAAAGCAAACAGAATTTTAGGATTTATCTCAAGAAGTGTTGGCATTAGGATGGAAAAAGTTATCTTGCAGCTCTATCTTGCATTAGTTAGGCCCCATTTAGATTATGCTGTGCAATTCTGGTCACCCTATTATAGGATGGAAATTGAATCCTTGGAGAGAGTGCAGCAAAGAATGACGAAGAGGATATATAATATCAGAAATCTACCATATGAGGACTGATTAAAAAATTAATCTACATTCTCTAAAGAGGCGAAGAGTTAGAGGGGATATGATTTAAGTGTATAAATAGTTTAAAGGGATTAACAAGGAAGATATTAATAAAGTTTTAAAAAATCATGATCAAAACTGAACTCGTAATAATGGATTTAAGCTTGATAAATTTAGGTTCAGAAGGGGGATTGGCAAAAATTGGTTTGGTAATAGAGTAGCTGATGCATGGAACAGGCTTCCTAGTAGGCTAGTAAATGCCAATACCTTAGACACCTTCAAATGTAGATTAGATATACATGTGACAGAGGTAAGGTGGGTATGAATAGGTTAGTGCTTATTAGAAGAATCATAAAAAGAAACTGTACTTCCTATAAATATATAATAGATAGATAGATAGATAGATAGATAGATAGATGGATAAAACAAATAAGCATAATTTAATTTTGGATATAATAGGGTATCTATCATGTTATGAGACTGGAATAGACTAAAGAATTGGATTTTGCCTAACGGAATATATTTACTATTTAATCCATTAAAACGCAATCAAGAAACCAAAATAGTAAAAAAATTGTATTGCTCTGGGGATTATTTTTTTCTATATAAGTCTTCAATTTTTCTTGTAAAGAAATAGAAACTCCTCAAAAATAGTAATGATCCACAAACCACAATAATTGTTTAAGTAAATATAGCCCCTCTCAGTGCAAACTAGTAGATACAATACTTCCCTCACTAGTGTAGGTAAGCCCTCTCACAGCCAATCATCATTTCCAGTAATGATATATATATATATATATATATATATATATATATATATATATATATATATATATATATATATATATATATATATATATGTATATATATATATATATATATATATATATATATATATATATATATATATATATATGTATGTATATATATGTATGTATATATATATATATATATATATATATATATATATATATATATATATATATATATATATATATATATATATATATATATATATATATATATATATATATATATATATATATATATATATATATATATATATATATATATATATATATATCTTTATTCAATATATATATATATATATATATATATATATATATATATATATATATATATATATATATATATATATATATATATATATATATATATATACATATATATATATATATATATATATATATATATATATATATATATATATATATATATATATATATATATGTGCGTGTGTGTGTGTGTGTGTATATATATATAGCCTAAGGCCAAACCGCGAATGGCTCATTCCAGGTTTGGATGTGGAGCTTGGCCGCAAAAGCATGTGCCAAGAATGCTGCATTGATCAAGTGTCCTGTGTGGCGGGCATAATATCAAAGAATAGCCTCACCGTATTCCCTGCGTGTCGTAAAAGGCGACTAAAAGTGGACGGGGCGGGGGACTAGGAATCCCCCCCCCTTGTACCAACCTCCTGTGAGGCATCATAGAAGAGGGAGAGTAGAGGGGAGTATAACTGCTCACCAAACTGTTTCTTTTTTGATGTCGGCAACCCCCACTTTTAAGGGGAAACAGCCACGGTATATGTATGTATGTATAAGAAGAAAAATAGAATAAATAAGTAGAGTAGAATAGAATAGGTTAGACATGCTGAAAATATGATTAAAAAATGGAGCTGCCTCGTGTGTGCCAGTAGGCATGTTGCAGTGTCCCCTATTCTTATGTTCTTATGTATGTTCCTAATACAATGTAGTCAAGCACGGGCTTAAATTCCTTTTGTGGCCTATTTGTGGGGTTTACCAACTAACCCCGGCAGACATTTAAGGTTAATATCTCTTAATCCCATGTATATGTACCCTTGGTACATGGTAACGCGCTGGCTTCGCATTCACGAGGTCGAAAGATCGGTCCCCGTCCAAGACCGAGAGTTTAAGCTGTTTACTGGCAGGAACTGCTGTGGGTGGACATCACAGTGGGGGGTTGGGGCTTGTCCTGGCTGACGAATACCCATTGTAAAATGGAAATAAAGTTTATTTTCAATTGTTCTTCTATTTTGCCAATTGAATTTCTTGCCATTGTACTTTGAGAAGGTGACCTGTTTAGGTCACGAAATTAATAAGTACTTTATATATATATATATATATATATATATATATATATATATATATATATATATATATATATATATATATATATATATATATATATATATATATATATATATATATATATATATATATATATATATTTTCGTTGTATTATTTAATGGGCTATTCCTACCATATATATATATATATATATATATATATATATATATATATATATATATATATATATATATATATATATATATATATATATATATATATATATATATATATATATATATATATATATATATATATATATATATATAATCACCTAATTGTGTTTATGGCAAAGAGCATAAAGCTCATATCTTCCCGTCTCCTGATCGGTTCCATTTTATACTTAGTGATACTTATCATACCTGTCCTTAAAACTATGGATTGAGATAGCATTAACTACCTCCTCGCTTAGCCAATTCCAATTATCAACCACTCTTACACTGAAAAAGTATTTCCTTACATCCTGCAAAGAAGTTTTCTTACGAAGCTTCAAACTATGACCTCTAGTTCTAGAGCCATCCATATCAAAATAATCCCTATCCACTCTATCATAACCATGAAGGAATTTCAAGACTGTCACCATATTCCCACAATCTTCTAGCTTCGAGTGATGGTAAGTCTAATTCCCTCAGCCTCTCATCATAACTGAGATAGCGCATTTCTGGCACCAATTTCGTGGCATGTCTTTGAACTTTTTCAAGCTTAGCTATGTGCTTTTTCAAGTGCGGATTCCAAAAGGGGGCTGCATATTCGAGTTTTGGCCTCACATAGGTTATATAAATATTTCTGAACATTTCCTTGTCCATGTGCCTGAAGGCTACCCTTACATTTGATAAGAATGCATATGCTGCCCTTACTATGCCATTTATATGTATTTCTGGAGACAAATCTGCCAGTATGTTTACTCCTAGATCTTTCTCATTTTCTGTCTCTTGAAGTTGTACTCCAGCCACCGAGTAGTCAAGCTTGGGCCTTCTTGCACTTGTACCCATTCTCATTACCTTAAGTTTTGAAGTATTGAAATTCATTGGCCACTTTTCTGACCACTCATGCAGACAATTTAGATCTTCCTGAAGTTCTCTACCATTGTTCTCGTTTTTTACTTTCTTCACAATCTTTGCATCATCTGCAAACATATTCATGAATGAATTTACAGACTCTGGTAGGTCATTTACATATACAAGGAACAAAAGTGGCCCTAAAACTGAACCCTGTGGAACTCCACTACTATCTCTTCTCCATTCAGACACTGGGTGTCTTACTCTAACCCTCTGTTTCCTTCCTTCTAAGTTTTTATCCATTCCAAGACATTTCAACCTATTCTAGCCATTGCTTGCAGCTTCCTAATAAGTCTCCCATGTGGAACAGTGTCAAACGCTTTCTGGAAGTCTAGGAATATGCAATCTGCCCAGCCCTCTCTTTCCTGTAAGATTTGGCTTGCCTCATCATATAATTCTAATAAGTTTGTTACTGTTGATCTACCTTATCTGAAGCCATGTTGCCTCACTGACAAAAAGTTGAAGGATTCCAAGTGAAGAGAGATATGTGTCCTTAGTAGTTTCTCCATAACTTTGCAAATTATGCTGGTCAAGGAAACTGGTCTATAGTTCAGAGCTGTATCCCTCCTTCCCTTTTTGAAGATAGGTATCACATTTGCTTGTTTCCAGCATCTTGGAATCTCCCCTGACTCCAGTGACTCTTTAAATATGATACCCAGTGATACTGATATTGAGTTTGCGCATTTTTTAAGTACATGAGGGGATATGTCATCAGGACCTCTAGCTTTATGAACATCTAAATCAATCAGCGCTTTGCATACCTCTGTGGCTGTAAGGTTGATGTTCTCTAATACCGGCCCTTGAGCTTCTATCACTGCAATCTGAGGGGGTGGGGTATTTTCTACTGTAAATACTGACTGAAACTCCTTGTTCAATTCTTTGCAGATCTCTTCATCCTTCTCAGTGATGCTTCCATCTACTCTCTTTAGCCTTAAAACCTGTTCTTTTACATTCAGTTTTCCTCTTATAGAGCTGTGGAAAAGCTTGGGATTTTCTTTAGCATTCCTTGGTGATGTCCCTCTCATCGTCTCTCTCTGCCTCTCTTCTTCTACTTAGGTAGTCATTTCTTGCTCTTTTGTAGGTTTGCCAGGCATTTATGTTTTTTCTCCTCCTATACATTTTCCAGCATTTGTCTCTCCACTCATTAGCTCTTTTACACTCATTATCGAACCATTTCTCTCTGGCATGAATTACACCTACTTTGGTGACAGGTATGCAGCAATATACTATCTTCCCATATTTCTCACAAAAGATGTCATACATTTCTTGTACAGATTTGATGTATAATAAGGTTCTCCAGTCAATAACTGCAAAAAGCTCATTCATTTTGATGTAATCTCCTTTCAGATAGATCCTCCTCATGTCCTCAGTGCGTCTACTCTCAGGCAGAATATCTTGAATGATATACTCCATCAACAACACACAGTGGTCACTCTTTCCAATTGGTTGTTCATACTAAATTTTTTTCAATATCCAACACATTATCTGTGAATACTAGATCAAGTAGTGATGGCTCATCCCCACCCCTGGCCCTCGTTGGTTCCATTACATGTTGGTGTAGGAAATTCCCTTGTATGCAATCTAGGTATCTTGCCCCGAATGAGCCCTCACCACTGTGTGGGTCAAGATTTATCCAATCTATCTCTTTATGATTAAAATCTCCCATAATCAAAATCCTACATTTTTTTTCCCGTGCCATGTTAACAATTGAGTTTATGACTTCAATAGTACCTATATGGCTTTCCTCATAAACTTCTAGCCTATTCTGGTTCCTTGGTGGGTTATATACAACAGTTATTATAATGCTCTCTGACCCAGTATTTATGTGAGCAACAAGAAATTCCTTGAACTCACTTTCTATAGCCAAGTTTATTTCTTCAACTTGAATCCTTTCACTTATGAGCAGTGCTATCCCCCCACCAGTCCTCTCAGATCTTTCAACCTTTAATATTCTGAAGCCCTTAGGAGAAACTGTGACACTGTTTATGACCTCACTCAACTTAGTCTCTGAAATTGCTACTATATATGCCTTACTGTTGTGAATCCTATCTTTTAATTCTACTGCCTTACCAGCTAATCCATCAGCATTTGTGTATAACAATCTTAATGAGGCCCCATCCCCTGATCTTCTGTCATTATCTTCTTTATCTCCCCTTTGTCTGGAAGAACTCTGATATGAAAATTTTTCTTCTCTTCTTCATTTCTTTCCTCATTTAACCTTCATGCCTCTTCCAACAAGTTTTTGATCTTTCCCATCTCTTCCTGTGCTGTGTATCATCTAATGAACACTTCTTTGAATTCTTGAAGGTCTTTTAGACTTTTTTCTCTCAACAATATTTCCCTACATGTTCCCCCTCTTTCAAAGGTTACTTTTGTTGGTCTCGGCTTTCCTTCCCTCGAATATTTGCCTAGTTGGTGAATGCTTACAATATCCTCAGGACTACAAACTACACCAAGCCTTCTTATCAGGTCTACAACCCTAGCTTTATTTTCTTCAAGTTTCCCCTGCCATGTTGGCTTCTGGGATTCCCTTATACCTGAGATTGCCACTGTCTTCTCTTTATCAAGTGCCTGTTTGATCAGTGGATTTGCCCTTTCCATCACAATGTCTTTCATTTTTTCGATTACTGTCTCTTTATAGTCAACTGTTTGAATGTTTTCCAGTGCCACCACCTTTACAGCCTCCTTTACTGCCACATTCCCCTTTAGTGCATCAGCAAAGGAAGTTTTCATGGCACCATGTTCCATATTCAGCTCCTGGAACTCTTTTCTAAACTGTTCAATGTTCTCCTTAATCTTGACATTCCAGCAGCAATCTCGTCTCTCTCAGAAGAGAGCAGTGAACTAACGTGTAGTTCATTTAGGTTGTTATTCAGCTGTTTGTTTTTATCTTCTTGTTTAGAAATTCTGTTTTCTAGGTCACTCTTTTCCCCTTCCAGCTTCTTTATTCATTTTTCTAGTTCCTTTCTCTCCTGCCCTTGTGCTTTATTTGCTTCCTCCAAAAATATTATATCCTCTCTGAGTGTTTCATTCTCTTTCATTTCTCTATCCATATGGCGAATTGTATCATCAAGGCTTATTATAACCATTGCCTCTAAATCCTTGATTTTCTGTTTTAGTCTCCTAATAGCTACCCCTCCTCCTGATCCATGGGTGGGAGAGGTTTGGGACAGAGATGGCCTCATTTTTATGCTTTCCCTTTCACAGAATATAGAAAGAAGAAGAGAAAGAGAAAAAAGAGAAAAACTTTTATTTAAGCTTCACACAGAATTTTTATATCTTCATATAAGTGCTATTTAGTGACTCAATTTATCTCTTTTCTGGTAACACACATCGTAACTTAAAAATCTGACTTTGGTAATATGAGGGAAAAAAGAAAAAAAATGCAAACAAAACAAAAGTCAATTAAAGGAAAATTCGAATTTGTATTTGAGGAGACACCCACCTGCTTTTGCTGTTTATTCTTCTTAACTGATAAACTCACTTCTAACCAAGGTATGTCATCACAAGATCAGGCTTTACATTTAACTCAATATATATACAAAATAAAAAAAATAATAAAAGAGAAAGCTAAAAAAAAGCAAAAAATGAAGAAAAATAAGACAGCTGTGCTACTTGGCAACCTAACTCAGTACTGTTGACAGGTGTATTATTGGCATGTATTTAATTATTCAATTATTTCGTGTATCAAACTAAGTATCAGATAAATATAAATGGGAAGGATACTGATTTTAACAATATATGGAAAAACAGGATCAGGTAAACGGCTTTAAGAGCTTTCCCCAATTTACACAAAAAAATAGGTAATGTGATGTGATGGCTTCACCTCTGGCAACTCTTCTAAACTTCCTTCAAGGCAGAACAGGACAGCTTCTTCTTTTTCCCCTCAAGAAAATGTTCTCAAATTTTTCCTTTAATATTTTGGACAGTCACGTCATAAAACAAATATAAGTTTTTTACTCACAATACTCTGCAGGATATCTCATTTAGTAAAATTTTGTTTATGTTTTAATCTAAAGTCTTGGTCACTCAAAAACACAAGGAAAAATTTAAGAGATACTGAATGTTTGTTGTATGTATGTAATTACCTAAGTGTAATTACCTAATTGTGTTTACGGAAAAGAGCCCAAAGCTCGTATCTTCCCGTCTCCTGATCGGTTCCATTTTATACTTAGTGATACTTATCATACCTGTCCTTAAAACTATGGATTGAGACAGCATTAACTACCTCCTCGCTTAGCCAATTCCAATTATCAACTACTCTTACACTGCAAAAATATTTCTTTACAGCCTGCAAAGAAGTTTTCTTACGGAGCTTCAAACTATGACCTCTAGTTCTAGAGCCAGCCATATCAAAATATCGATCCCTATCCGCTCTATCATAACCATGAAGGAATTTAAAGACTGTCACCATATCCCCCCTCAATCGTCCAGCTTCGAGTGATGGTAAGTCTAATTCCCTCAGCCTCTCATCATAACTGAGATTGCGTATTTCTGGCACCAGTTTCGTGGCATGTCTTTGAACTCTTTCAAGCTAAGCTATGTGCTTTTTCAAGTGTGGATTCCAAAAGGGGGCTGCATATTCGAGTTTTGGCCTCTCATAGGTTATATAAATATTTCTGAACATTTCCTTGTCCATGTGCCTGAAGGCTACCCTTACATTTGATAAGAATGCATATGCTGCCCTTACTATGCCATTTATATGTATTTCTGGAGACAAATCTGCCAGTATGTTTACTCCTAGATCTCTCTCATTTTCTGTCTCTTGAAGTTGTACTCCAGCCACCGAGTAGTCAAGCTTGGGCCTTCGTGCACTTGTACCCATTCTCATTACCTTACATTTTGAAGTATTGAATATCATTAGCCACTTTTCTGACCACTCATGCAGACTATTTAGATCTTCCTGAAGTTCTCTACCATTGTTCTCGTTTTTTACTTTCTTCACGATCTTTGTATGTATGTATGTATGTATGTATGTATGTATGTATGTATGTATGTATGTATGTATGTATGTATGTATGTATGTATGCATGCATGTATGTATGTATGTATGTATGTATGTATGTATGCATGCATGCATGTGATTACCTAATTGTGATTACCTAATTGTGATTACCTAATTGTGTTTACGGGAAAGAGCCCAAAGCTCGTATCTTCCCGTCTTCTGATCGGTTCCATTTTATACTTAGTGATACTTATCATACCTGTCCTTAAAACCATGGATTGAGATAGCATTAACTACCTCCTCACTTAGCCAATTCCAATTATCAACTACTCTTACACTCAAAAAGTATTTCCTTACATCCTGCAAAGAAGTTTTCTTACGAAACTTCAAACTATGACCTCTAGTTCTAGAGCCAGCCATATCAAAATATCGATCCCTATCCACTCTATCATAACCATGAAGGAATTTAAAGACTGTCACCATATCCCCCCTCACTCTTCTAGCTTCCAGTGATGGTAAGTCTAATTCCCTCAGCCTCTCATCATAACTGAGATTGCGTATTTCTGGCACCAGTTTCGTGGCATGTCTTTGAACTTTTTCAAGCTTAGCTATGTGCTTTTTCAAGTGCGGATTCCAAAAGGGGGCTGCATATTCGAGTTTTGACCTCACATAGGTTACATAAATATTTCTGAACATTTCCTTGTCCATGTGCCTGAAGGCTACCCTTACATTTGATAAGAATGCATATGCTGCCCTTACTATGCCATTTATATGTATTTCTGGAGACAAATCTGCCAGTATGTTTACTCCTAGATCTCTCTCATTTTCTGTCTCTTGAAGTTGTACTCCAGCCACCGAGTAGTCAAGCTTGGGCCTTCTTGCACTTGTACCCATTCTCATTACCTTACATTTTGAAGTATTGAATTTCATTAGCCACTTTTCTGACCACTCATGCAGATTATTTAGATCCTCCTGAAGTTCTCTACCATTGTTCTCGTTTTTTACTTTCTTCACAATCTTTGCATCATCTGCAAACATATTCATGAATGAGTTTACAGACTCTGGTAGGTCATTTACATATACAAGGAACAAAAGTGGCCCTAAAACTGAACCCTGTGGAACTCCACTACTAACTCTTCTCCATTCAGACACTGAGTGTCTTACTCTAACCCTCTGTTCCCTTCCTTTTATGTAAGTTTTTATCCATTCCAAAACATTTCCACCTATTCTAGCCATTGATTGCAGCTTCCTAATAAGTCTCCCATGTGGAACAGTGTCAAACGCTTTCTGGAAGTCTAGGAATATGCAATCTGCCCAGCCCTCTCTTTCCTGTAAGATTTGGCTTACCTCATCATTAAATTCTAATAAGTTTGTTACTGTTGATCTACCTTCTCTGAAGCCATGTTGCCTCACTGACAAAATGTTGAAGGATTCCAAGTGAAGAGAGATATGTTTCCTTAGTAGTTTCTCCATAACTTTGCAAACTATGCTGGTCAAGGAAACTGGTCTATTGTTCAGAGCCGTATCCCTCCTACAACTAGACTTTCTGTATTATTTTTTATTTCAACCCATAAGGTTTCTGAATTTAGATTTGTCTTAATTCCAGACTTAATGCAGCTTCTGAGGCTATCTTTAATATACATGATTACCCCTCCCCCTCTTCTATCCGCACTGCGATCCGCCTTATAAAGTTTATATCCATTAATTATGTACTCAGCTTTAAGGTGTTTGCTCTCTAAATTAATCCAACTTACACTAGTGCATATTATATCCGGTCTCTCACTACATACTATGGCTCTCAGTTCTTCTATCTTGTTACCTAAACTACGGCTAGTTGTATAATATACTTTTAAAATTTCTCTAGGTTTACCCTTCTTGTGGCTATTCTTTTTGTTAATATTTGCTCTATGCAACAATGGTTATTATCCTTAAGCTCCCGGTTATTTGACCCACTATTTACTGTACCCTTACTGACTAATTTCTCTGCACAAGTATTATTTATTTCATTATTTGTATAAACAAAACCCCCATACAGCTCTGTCTATCATAACAGCCAATACCGAGACACCTGAACTAGAAAGATGAACTCCATCCCTTGCAAAAATATGCTTACGACTAGTGAAGTGATCCCACCCGTCTATATATATATATATATATATATATATATATATATATATATATATATATATATATATATATATATATATATATATATATATATATATATATATATATATATATATATATATATTATACATATATGTACATATATATATATATATATATATATATATATATATATATATATATATATATATATATATATATATATATATATATATATATATATATATATATTTTATTTATTTATTTATTTATTTTTTTTTTTCAATTACTATTATTAAGGATCTCTTGTTAATACAGTTTAGTCAAGTATGAACTTTAATTCCTTTTGCGACCTGTATGTGGGGATTACCGACTAACCCCTGTGGTGGGCATTTAAGATTGATATCTCTTAATCCCATGAAATTATAACCTTGGCGTTTTTTTTTTGTCTCCTTTTCTTTTGGTCTTCTATTTTGCAAGGTGTATTTCTTGCCATTGTACTTTGAGAAGGTGACCACTTTAGGTCACGACATTAATAAGTACTTCATATATATATCTTTTCGTTGTTTTATTTAATGGGCTTTTCCTACCATATATATATATATATATATGTATATATATATATATATATATATATATATATATATATATATATATATATATATATATATATATATATATATATATATATATATATATATATATATATATATCTATCTATCTATCTATCTATCTATCTATCTATCTATCTATCTATCTATCTATCTATCTATCTATCTATCTATCTATCTATCTATCTATCTATATATATATATATATATATATATATATATATATATATATATATATATATATATATATATATATATATATATATATAAGCACATTACATATGTGAAAACATGAATCATTTTTTACCCCGACCGGGACTCGAACCTAGGACTTATGATTACCAAGTCAAGGCGCTACCACTTTTAACCTTCTGTGGTGTAGTGGTAGCGCCTTGACTTCGTAATCAAAAGTCCTAGGTTCGAGTCCCGGTCGGGGTAAAAAATTATTCATATATATATATATATATATATATATATATATATATATATATATATATATATATATATATATATATATATATATATATATATATATATATATATATATATATGTCTATATATATATATATATATATATATATATATATATATATATATATATATATATATATATATATATATATATATATATATATATGAATCATTTTTTACCCCGACCGGGACTCGTACCTAGGACTTATGATTACTAAGTCAAGGCGCTACCACTACACCACAGAAGGTTAAAAGCAATCTAACCTTATAGCTTATATCTGCTATACTTAGGAATAAACGCATTCTAACTGAATGCCACTATGTTCATATTACAGATTCCCCAACCTCACTCGTGGCTTCATTTTAGCATTTAATTCAATTCCCAATCTCATTCGGGCCATGAAATTATCAAATAAGCATATTACATATGTGAAAACATGAATCATTTTTTACCCCGACCGGGACTCGAACCTAGGACTTATTATTACTAAGTCAAGGCGCTACCACTACACCATAGAAGGTTAAAAGGAATCTAACCTTATAGCTTATATCTGCTATACTTAGGAATGAACGCATTCTAACTGAATGCCACTATGTTCATATTACAGATTCCCCAACCTCACTCCTGGCTTCATTTTAGCATTTAATTCAATTCCCAATCTCATTCGGGCCATGATATTATCAAATAAGCACATTACATATGTGAAAATATGAATAATTTTTTACCCCGACCGGGACTCGAACCTAGGACTTATTATTACTAAGTCAAGGCGCTACCACTACACCACAGAAGGTTAAAAGGAATCTTACCTTATAGCTTATATCTGCTATTCTTAGGAATGAACGCATTCTAACTGAATGCCACTATGTTCATATTACAGATTCCCCAACCTCACTCGTGGCTTTATTTTAGCATTTAATTCAATTCCCAATCTCATTCGGGCCATGAAATTATCAAATAAGCACATTACATATGTAAAAACATGAATCATCTTTTACCCCGACCGGGACTCGAACCTTGGACTTATGATTACTAAGTCAAGGCGCTATCAATACACCACAGAAGGTTAAAAAGAATCTAACCTTATAGCTTATATCTGCTATACTTAGGAATGAATGCATTCTAACTGAATGCCACTATGTTCATATTATAGATTCCCCAACCTCACTCGTGGCTTCATTTTAGCATTTAATTCAATTCCCAATCTCATTTGGGCCATGAAATTATCAAATAAGCACATTACATATGTGAAAACATGAATCATTTTTTACCCCGACCGGGACTCGAACCTAGGACTTATGATTACTAAGTCAAGGCGCTACCACTACACCACAGAAGGTTAAAATCAAATCAAATCAAATCAAATCAAAACATTTATTTCCATTTTGTACAACGGTTATTCAACATTAATAGTAACTTATAAGTAGACATGTAATTAAACTAATAAATAAGAGGGTTAGACATATAGTTAAATTAACTCTAGCTTTCATAGAAAATAATAATGCTGTAATAAAAATGTTAACAATAATGTTAATAATAAAGTAGTAAGTATGCCACTAGATACAGGATCGTTATTATCGGCATCATTTCCATATTTGTTTCCTTACAATGAGAATAATTAGTTCTTAATGAGCAGCAACTATTTGTCCATAAGAAAACTATATAGTTTCCCTTTGAAAGCTGTGAAGGAGGATGCATTTTTAAGATGCTCTGGAATATTATTCCAGAGTGTTGGCCCTTTGATAGTGATCATCTTTGAACCTGCTTCTGTGTTTGTTCTGTGAATAAAGACCTCACTGCTCTGTCTTGTGTTGGTTCCCCTTATATCCCTGACTGTTTTTAAATCAAATAGCCAGCTAGGATAATGATGGTCCAAAATTTTGAATACAAAAACATAAATAGCATAAGCGACCTTATTTTCTGCCCGCAGCCACCAAGTTTATTGAGAGTTGGTGTGATGTGGTCATATTTTCTTATTCCTCCCAGGGCAACTCGAGCTGCAAAATTAATAAGCTTCTGTATTCTGTTTATCTGAGTCTTAGTGGTAGCTCCCCAAACAGTTGTGCAGTAATTAATGTGACTTAGGGCTAGATATTCAA
>JAXCGZ010022648.1:0-105000 GCA_037179515.1 Halocaridina rubra | reverse complement strand
CTAGGTTTTCTGTCTCTATTCACAATTCCTTCAATTCATTGAGAGACGAATGTGACAGTGGTAGTGAAGAAGAGGTAGATCCAGATAAAAGTGATAGTCAACAAAACAACCTGAATACACCATCTAGCATAAATAATCAAATCAGTAACAGGTTACAAAACAGTGATGAAACAACAGCGTCCTTCCCCACTACTCCTAACAATACAACAACAGGCACTAACCAGAACAAGATTCTTCCCAGCACAAACAACCAACCTGGTAAAGAGTTGCAAAACAGCGAAGAAGATATAGAGCCAATCTCCACTACTCCTAACAACACAGCAACTATCACTAACCATTACAACCAAATAACACCTTGCAGCACAAATAGCCAACCCAGCAATAGGCTGCAAAACAATGAAGAAAACAGAAAAGACAAAATAGCAGCAGTCTCTATTCTAAACATTCCATCAAAGTCCTCTCCCCCACAGCCCCAGTTGCTCAATAATGCAAGTGCAAGGGTTACAGCTCAAATATATATTCGCATTCCTGGCAACCCCTTTGAGAAAGAGATACATAATACATTGACAAATCAAGGCATTCCTTCTGAAGAAGTCTTGATTAAGGAGCTTTCTCGCTAACCAAATTGGGTTTCCTTCGCAATAACGATATCGAAAGGATTTGAATATGTGCCTTACAAACTGAATCAATGGCCTACAGGCACAATTGTCCAGCCATTTCGCGGGGGCAAACAATGGACACAACCTGGGTATTCTACAAAATATCCCAAACTACAGTCATACCAAAATAAACAGCAAAGAGCTAATGAAACAATCCTCTATACGCGAGACTACAGAAAGAGACACGATACAAACCTCTCTTATCGCCGTCCACGCACAAGAGACTTCTCCTGGAGTGATGGCTCTTACAACCCTAAACACTCACCTAGGCATAAAAACTTTGGGAAGGCCCGATCATACCACGGCACGTACTCAAACCAGCGTTACACATCCAACGGCAGGTACAGACACCAGGATCCATGGGCTAACCCCAGAACACACTACAATGATGAATTCCCAGCAGAATCACACAGTCGAAACTACAACTATGACTATGGATACCACCCCAATGAAACATGGTAAGAATGTAATATTAGTACATGTGAACGCTCAGTCCCCGCTCGCTCATTTTGAGGAAATAATAATGCTAACAAAAGACTACAACATAGACATCCTCTGTGTAAGTGAAACTTGGCTTCCACCTACAACTGAAAATAAATATGTGAATATCCCAGAGTTTAAAATATTTCGCAATGACCATGGCCGAGGGGGTGGGGTTTGTATTTATGTTAGAAATTATCTTAGTGCATCAGAAATAACCACAGGTTTAGAAAAAACTGAGGAGCTCGAAGATTTATGGATCACTGTGCAGTATCAGAAACTTCCATCTTTCATTGTAGGGTGTGTTTACCATCACCCTAAAGCACCTACCAGTTCATTCAATCATCTGCCAGAAACATTCAGAAATATCTGTGTGCGTCATAAACCCATATACATACTTGGTGATTTTAATGATGACTTGCTCTCAGCAGATAACAAAATGAAAAGGGTGATCAACACTGTGAAGTTAACACAAATAGTGACAAAACCGACCCGCATAACCCCTAATTCTAGGACTCTTATAGATCTGATAATAACAAATAAAGTGGAAAGTATACCCTATTGGGACGTAGTTCCCTGCCCAATTGCAGACCACGAGCTGAACATTGCTATGTTAAACATAAACAAGCCCAAAAGGAAGCCTCTCCTCAAGACATTCCGGTGTCTAAAATATTACTCCCCTGATATATTTTGTGAAACATTAATCAACAACACAAATCCACTTAATAGAATTAAATACACAGATAACGTCGATTTGCAGGTTGAGATTCTAACAAAAGTCTTCCTTGAATGCTTAGATAGTTGTGCACCCATTGTAACAAGAAAAATAACCCGCCCCTCAGCCCCCTGGCTAACTAATGACATCAAAGAGGCAATGCAAATCAGAAATCAAATACAAAAAGAGCTAAAAATGAATAGATATGATATGACTCTCCGAGAACGTTATAAAACAGAAAAGAAACGTGTCAGATCTCTCATCAGTGTAAGTAAAAAAGACTTTTACAAAAACAATTTAATGACTCTAGACATGATACAGCAGCAACATGGAAAGTGATAAGATGCATGATACCAAATGAAAAGAGTACCTCAGAAATTTATGAAAATATTACGGAGTTGAAAGACAAAGCAGAAAACTTTAATAACTATTTTGCTAACGTTGGCAAAAATACATATGAAAAAACTCAAGAAAACATCAACTCAGTGAATATGAGTAATTGCTTAAATGACAATTCTTCCAATGTAAACACAAGAGAGTACTTCAAGATAAATCCTATCGATTGTGCTACCCTAATTCTTACCATAAAGAGCCTAAGAAACTCTGGCTCTTATGGTTCAGATGGTATACCATTTCAGTTCATCAAAGATGCTCTACCCATGATTGCATCCTATACTCTAACTATTATGAACACTTCCATTGTTACTAAAAAGTTTCCTGACTCTTGGAAAATATCACATGTAATACCTCTGCATAAAAAGGGGGACAGAGAAGATGTGACAAACTATCGTCCCATTTCCCTGCTACCCATTTTCTCTAAAATATTAGAAAAAATTGTTGCATGCCAACTTATGTCATATTTAGAATCAAATAGACTATTAAATATTAACCAACATGGTTTCAGACCGAAACTTTCGACGGAAACTGCACTGCTTAAAGTTACGAATAGTATATATAATAACATAGATATGAAAAAAATATCTATGCTTGTATTATTGGACTTATCAAAAGCCTTCGACAATGTAAACCATGAAATTCTTTTAAGTAAATGTATAAACTTAAATATTGATCCAAGCTGGTTTAGCGAGTATCTATCTAATTGTAAACTGTCAATACGTTTTAACAACATTATCTCTGTGCCAAAAAATGTATCATTTGGTGTTCCACAGGGATCAGTACTTGGTCATATCCTCTTCTCCATTTACGTAAATGATCTATCTTCTTTCATTTCTGACTGTCTAGTCGTACAATATGCAAATGACACTCAACTACTCCTTAGTGGTGATATTAATAATCTCCCAGAGCTAACTTTAAGAGCAGAAAACACTCTGTCAAAAATTAAAACCTATTTCCAAGAAATTGGCCTGTTAATTAACGAAAGTAAAACACAGTGCATATCTATTGGTTCAAGGTTCCACATAGCACAAATTCCAGAAAACACAACAATTAATTTTTGCGACAATATTATTAAACCTAGCAAAACAGTCAAAAACCTAGGATTTCACTTTGATAACCACATGTTGTTTGATTCCCACATAGATAAAGTATGCAAAAAGGTTACAGGAACATTAATGTACTTATCACGTATAAAAGACAATTTTGAAACTACCACTCAAATAACTGTTGCTGAATCTCTAGCCCTAAGTCACATTAATTACTGCACAACTATTTGGGGAGCTACCACTAAGACTCAGATAAACAGAATACAGAAGCTTATTAAATTTGCAGCTCGAGTTGCCCTGGGAGGAATAAGAAAATATGACCACATCACACCAGCTCTCAATAAACTTGGTGGCTGCGAGCAGAAAATAAGGTCGCTTATGCTATTTATGTTTTTTTATTCAAAATTTTGGACCATCATTATCCTAGCTGGCTATTTGATTTAAAAACAGTCAGGGATATAAGGGGAACCAACACAAGACAGAGCATTGAGGTCTTTATTCACAGAACAAACACAGAAGCAGGTTCAAAGATGATCACTATCAAAGGGCCAACACTCTGGAATAATATTCCAGAGCATCTTAAAAATGCATCCTCCTTCACAGCTTTCAAAGGCAAACTATATAGTTTCTTTTGGACAAATAGTTGCTGCTCATTAAGAACTAATTATTCTCATTGTAAGGAAACAAATATGGAAATGATGCCGATAATAGCGATCCTGTATCTAGTGGCATACTTACTACTTTATTATTAACATTATTGTTAACATTTTTATTACAGCATTATTATTTTCTATGAAAGCTACATTTAATTTAACTATATGCATAACCCTCTTATTTATTAGTTTAATTACATGTCTACTTATAAGTTACTATTAATGTTCAATAACCATTGTACAAAATGGAATAAATGTTTGTTTGTTTGTTTGTTTGTTACTGTAGATGGGGAGTATAGAGAGGACCTAGGACCATTGACACAGTCATACGACTACCGGGGGCGATCACGATTTCGAGCACACACTCCTTCACAGTGACAGGGAAAGAAATCAGGCTGTAAACAGATCTCTCGGGGGGAAATATTTAAAGAGGGTGAGTTGTGAGTATGAATGAGTGAGAGAGAGAATGAGTATGATTGGCCAGGGGTATAATGTGAGGGAAGCTTGTGAATGGAATCGCCAGAAAGAATGTTAAGAAGCAGGATGGGGATTGGGTTTGGGGGTACCCTTCTCCTGCATCACTCATGTCTTAATGCAAGCCATATGCGACTGAAGAAGGCGTATTTGTTAATACGCGCATAGTTTTAATGGGAGGTGATGTACACGTTGCGATATCTATTAAGATATTTTTTTGAGGCAACTTGGTGAAGTTCCACCCATCCAGGTACGGCCAAGATGCAGATTTAATTTAATTTTTTTTTCTCCCCTACTCTGCCAGTGAGATAATTATTCACTTTTCGAAAATTCCAAGAGAGATATTAAGTGATAAAGGTTGCAAATCTATGAATTATATTTTATTCTTATTTAGCTGAAGTATTTTAATATATTGTTCGAAGGAATATTCTAAATAGATAAAACAAAACTTTGAAGTTTAAGCCATGACAGTGTTTGCCACAATTATTTCAGCTTGGTCATAAAGAAGGGAGTATGAACTCAAGAAATGACAACAAGAATGTTGCGCAGCCGATTCCTGTATTTGAAAGAGATGAAGTCGATCCAGCAACCGAAGAGACAGGGGAGGAACCAATGCCTGCACGAAAATCTCCCCGCGAAAGCTAGTCACCTCAAGTCCAGAAGACGAATATTGAGCAGTAATTTGGGTAGGAAAAGGAAAAGAGAGTGAAAAAAGTAAGCATAGGTAAAAAGGAATATATAACTTCCCCCCTGTCTGCTGAGATATTCTGTTGAATAGTCACTCAAAAAAAAAGAAAGTTATTTTGAATTCGTAGAATATATATATATATATATATATATATATATATATATATATATATATATATATATATATATATATATATATATATATATATATATATATATATATATATATATATAAATACAGTATATATATATATATATATATATATATATATATATATATATATATATATATATATATATATATATATATATATATATATATATATATATATATATATATATATATATATATATATATATATATATATATATATATATATATATATATATATATATATATATGAATCATTTTTTACCCCGACCGGGACTCGAACTTAGGACTTATGATCACTAAGTCAAGGCGCTACCAGTACACCACAAAAAGTTAAAAGGAATCCAACCTTATAGCTTATATCTGCTATACTTAGGAATGAACGCATTCTAACTGAATGCCACTATGTTCATATTACAGATTCCCCAACCTCACTCCTGGCTTCATTTTAGCATTTAATTCATTTCCCAATCTCTTTCGGGCCATGAAATAACCAAATAACACATTATATATGTGAAAACATGAATCATTTTTTTACCCCAACCGGGACTCGAACCTAGGACTTATGATTACTAAGTCAAGGCGCTACCACTACACCACAGAAGGTTAAAAGGAATCCAACCTTATAGCTTATATCTGCTATACTTAGGAATGAACGCATTCTAACTGAATTCCACTATGTTCATATTACAGATTCCCCAACCTCACTCCTGGCTTCATTTTAGCATTTAATTCAATTCCCAATCTCATTAGGGCCATGAAATAACCAAATAACACATTATATATGTGAAAACATGAATCATTTTTTTTTGCCCCGACCGGGACTCGAACCTATGACTTATGATTACTAAGTCAAGGCGCTACCACTACACCACAGAAGGTTAAAAGGAATCCAACCTTATAGCTTATATCTGCTATACTTAGGAATGAACGCATTCTAACTGAATGCCACTATGTTCATATTACAGATTCCCCAACCTCACTCCTGGCTTCATTTTAGCATTTAATTCAATTCCCAATCTCATTCGGGCCATGAAATAACCAAATAACACATTATATATGTGAAAACATGAATCATTTTTTTACCCCGACCGGGAGTCGAACCTAGGACTTATGATTACTAAGTCAAGGCGCTACCACTACACCACAGAAGGTTAAAAGGAATCCAACCTTATAGCTTATATCTGCTATACTTAGGAATGAATGCATTCAAATAACACATATATAATGTTTTATTTGGTTATTTCATGGGCCGAATGAGATTGGGAATTGAATTAAATGCTAAAATGAAGCCACGAGTGAGGTTGGGGAATCTGTAGTATGAACATAGTGGCATACAGATAGAATGCGTTCATTCCTAAGTATAGCAGATATAAGCTATAAGGTTGGGTTCCTTTTAGCATTCTGTGGTGTGTAGTTGGTAGCGCCTTGACTTAGTAATTATAAATCCTAGGTTCGAGTCCCGGTCGGGGTAAAAAATTATTCATGTTTTTACATATGTAATGTGTTTATTTGGTTATATATATATATATATATATATATATATATATATATATATATATATATATATATATATATATATATATATATATATATATATATTATGACTGCAGGAATTCGAATAGTAAAATAAATTGACCAAAAGAAATTGTCTTAAAATGAGCATTATTATGAAATATAAGTATAGAACTCGGTTCTTGCCTCAAAATTCCAGTATCATTTGTATATTTACTGTTATTCCTGATTTAGTATTTTTATTTTTATTTTTATTATCATTATTATGATCATGATTATTATTACTGTTATTATTATTACGTTGGCTGTTGTTGTTGCTCTCACTCCATGGCCCTTCTGCTAATTATTATTTTTATAATGTTATCAGTAGTAAGCAAATGATTTGTATTTTTATTTTGAATTCATGCTTTTATGTTACTATAGCCACTGTAAATAAGAGTATTTCTTTAGTGGCTGTTCTCGGCATTTCATGACTTTTCATTTTGATATCTATAGTATACTAATGTTATGTATCAGTTACTCAGCTACGTCCTAAGTATGTTGGAATAATAATTTAATGGTGTAGACATATACTTAAATTACCACCCTATTTCCAGGCAGCCCCAACCTGCAATTTTTTTTTTTTTTTTCAAAAACCAGTCCCTTTTACCCATTGGAGAGATTGCAAGCGCCTGCAGATGCAGGGGAGGCGAAATATACCATATGAGTGTTTGCATATTGCCATTGTTTGTACGCAGAGGTGATATCTATTCTTTCTTGCTTTTGTAATAGCGACATTAGGCCCTAGTTTCCTGCCCTAAAATCTATATATATAAACCTTTATTTCCATTACAATACAATGGGTATTCGTCAGCCGGGGCAAGCCCCAACCCCCCACAGTGGTGCCCAACCACAGCAGTTCCTGCCAGTAAACAGCTTAAACTTTCGGTCTTGGACGGGAATCGATCTTTCGACATCGTGAATGCGAAGCCAGCGCGTTACCACTGTACTAGCCAGCAAGCTAGTACAGGCTATGTTCAATATTGCAGATTTTCAGCTGGAGGGAGATCCACCTTTGGGGGATAGGCAAAATGGTCCAAGGACCACCTCGAGATGTGTAAAACGCAGGCGGGAGAGGTTCATGGCAGATATACTGGCGCCCTTCTGTTGTCAGGCCGGTCTCAAGAAAAAGACTTTGCGGCTCATGGTTACAACCCGGACCTATCCTGCAGCGGAGAGGTGAGGGGATGACGGAATCAGGTGTGGGAATAAGCCCAAGACCTAGTAATAATGGACAAAAGGGATTGGGGGAATGAAAAAGGGAGATGAAAAATCCCTATATATAAAAGTTCTATGAAAGAGAGAAAGACATGTCCCAAAGGGTAATAACTTCTTTTCAGGTACCCAATACAGGAACATAAGAAAATAAATTCGAAACTGTCTGGAAAATTTTCGATGGACATCACACAGGAACAAAGAAAAAAAATTATTGTTGTGTCTTTAGCTTTTAAGATTTAAGTTAAGAAAGCCCCAATGCATCCCCTAGAAGTAATATATAGATATAAGAGAAACAATGTACCCTAAGATTAATATAGTAAGTGCCATTAATGAATAGTTGTCATTCAGCAACCGTGCTTGTACTTTAATTTAGTACTATGATAATCGTTTTTTATTTCTGAATCTTTGTAGAGATCATATCCAACTGTATTTCATATTGATTAGGTATTATGAACATTTTTAATTAGTCTCTCCTTAAATCATTTTGTCACTGATTAGTAGCTTTATATTGTTATTGTGAATATTTTTATTTTTTAGTACTATGATAATCGTTTTTATTGCTGAATCTTTGTAGATATCCTATCCAACTGTATTTTATATTAATTGGGTATTATAACCATTTTTAATTAGTTTCTCCTTAAATTATTTTGTCACTGATTAGTAGCTATTTATTGTAATTGTGAATATTTAATTTTAAGTTTTTCTCTAATTAGAAGGCTTATTGTAAGGAACATATTTTTCTTTTGTTTGACTTTTTCAGAAATCACATGTTCTATATATATTAAGTCCCCTGACAATGGAATTTCTTTCAGGAAACTAATTTTGAGAAGTAATTGTTTAGATAATTATATGAAATGGTATGTCTTAAGTCATCAGATTAGATAATTCTGCCATGTTTTTTTTTTTTTGCTAAAATCATTATAGTTAACAGATATAACACTCTCTAAAATGTATAATACTTTGTCTGAAATGGGACATTTCAGAGTGGTAGTGGGGGTGTTATGAAGAAATTTTAATTTAGAAGTGTTAGAGGACATAGCCCACGTGGTGTCAGGAGTGTTCAAGTGGTGTAACTAATATTTTCCAATGTTGGTTTCCCGGGCAGGATGTGTGTTTACAGAGAAATGACAAGAGATTTATGGTTTGACCCATAGGCCTCTAACATCGGCACCAGTTGCTGATAGAGGTCAAAATTGCCACACAGTTCAAATCGTTCACACAAGAGTAGCTGATGCATGGAACAAGCTTCCTAGTAGGATAGGAAATGCCAATACCTTAGACACCTTCAAATGTAGATTAGATAGACATATGACAGAGGTAGGGTGGGTATGAATAGGTTAGTGCTTATTAGAAAAATCATAAAAAGAAAAACAGAATAAATAAGAAGAGTAGAATAGAATAGGTTAGACATGCTGAAAATACAATTCAAAAATGGAGCTGCCTCGTGTGTGCCAGTAGGCATGTTGCAGTGTCCTCTATTCTTATGTTCTTATGTTCTTAAGAGCCGAAAACCAATATCTACATGTATGTATTTACATGCACTTGTGAAAGTACACATATAGGGCCTCCTTGTATCCGATTGGCCTTTTTATAGCCACGCCCCTAACACTACATGAAGTGGGCGGGCACCCCCATTTCTCTAGAAGCCTATTGGTTGAAGATATCCAAGCCTACCACGTCATGCCATCTTGGCCGTACAAGAAAGTAAAAAGCAGTTAGAGAGGAGAGTCTCTGTTAGAAGTTTGCAGGGGCACGAATAAGATCTTAGATTTTACCTTAAGGGGGCGAGGAGCTTTGAGGTGTAGGATAAATGTAAAACTAAATAAACTAATGTTAATCAGCCTGTGTATATCAGTTATCACCTCGCAGGCTATAGAATAAGTATAGTCTTAGAATAATACTATACGACATATATATATATATATATATATATATATATATATATATATATATATATATATATTATATATATATATATATATATATATATATATATATATATATATATATATATATATATATATATATTATATATATATATATATATTATATATATATATATAAATGGAGAAATAAATAAGCAAATAAATAAATAAATAAATAAATAAGTAAATCAATTGTCATTTTTGCAATAATATGTTTACTAAATAATGACACATAACTGGATCATGTTGACTATGATGCAAGAATTTGATTCTGTGCAGCTAAATTTACTTGAAAAATAGATACTAATTTTCTTTGATCAGAGCATTAAAACGATCTCAGGGTTGTACATCTCTCTCTCTCTCTCTCTCTCTCTCTCTCTCTCTCTCTCTCTCTCTCTCTCTCTCTCTCTCTCTCTCTCTCTCTCTCTCTCTCTCTCTCTCTCTCTCTCTCCTCTCTCTCTCTCTCTCTCTCTCTCTCTCTCTCTCTCTCTCTCTCTCTCTCTCTCTCTCTCAAAGAGCTACTTAACAAAAATACAGAGGAAAGCATGTGATATATATATATATATATATATATATATATATATATATATATATATATATATATATATATATATATATATATATATGATTTTTTTCTTACTATTATAGAAATCGGAACGAAACGCATTCGTGCATCAATGCTGCAAAAATTTATTTCTAGCACTTTGCATAATTACATCTAAACCATACCAGTCACTATTCTATAACATCTTTAATATTCTATATATACTTCACTTCCTCTGGTCCTGGTGCCATAGTTTTATTTCTAGTTATTAAATTATTTGTTATTAATAAAGAAGATAATTCAGAGCCCAGTTACTGAACAGAATAAAATGTAAAACATTATGTCGTACTCTTCTTCTAACCAGATTCATAAAAATGCACCAGAGCTATATAATGCAAAAAAAAAAAAAATGAAGTAATAGTCACAAAGTATTTTACGGAGACATATTCTTCAAACACATGCAGATTTAAAGATGCTGGAAACAAGCGAACGTGGTACCTATCTTCAAAAAGGGAAGGAGGGATACAGCTCTATCTGTTTCCTTGACCAGCATAGTTTGCAAAGCTATGGAAATACTACTAAGAAAACACATCTCTCTTCAACTGGAATCCTTTAACTTCTTGTCAGTGAGACAACATGGCTTCAGAGAAGATAGATCAACAGTAACAAATTTATTAGAGTTTTATGATGAGATAAACCGAATCTTACAGGAAAGAGAATGTTGGCCAGGCTGTATATTCCTAGACTTCCAGAAGGCATTTAATACGGTCGCACATGGAAGACTTATTAGGAAACTGCAGGCAATGGTGAAAATAGGTGGGAATGTCTTGGAATGCATGGATAAAAACTTACTTAGAAGGAAGGGAACAGAGGGTTAGAGTAAGACACTCAATGATTGAATGGAAAAGGATTAGTAGTGGAGTTCCATAGGGCTTAGTTTTAGGGTCACTTATGTACCTTGTATATGAAAATGATCTACCAGAGTCTGTAGTTTCTTTCATGAATATGTTTGAAGAAGATGCAAAGATTGTGAAGTAAGTAAGAAACGAGAACAATGGAAGAGTACTTCAGGAAGACGTAAATAGTCTGCATGAGTGGTCAGAAAAGTGGCTAATGAAATTCATTACTTCTAAATGTAAGGTAATGAGAAAGGGTACAAGTGCAAGTAGGCCCAAGCTTGAATACTCAACAGCAGGAGCAGAACTTCAAGAGACAGAGAGAGATCTAGGAGTAAACATACTTTCAGATTTGTCTCTATAAACGCATATAAATGGCATAGTAAGGACGGCATATGCTTTCTTAGAAAATGTAAGGGTAACCTTCAAGCACATGGACAAGGAAATGTTCATAAATATTCATGTACCCTATGTGAGTCCAAAACTTGAATATGCACCCACCTTTTGGTATCCACACTTTAAAAAGCACATAGTTAAGCTGGAAAAAGTTCAGAGACATGTCACGAAACTGGTACCAGAAATGCGCAATCTTATTATAAGGAGAGACTGAGGGAATTAGACTTTCCATCAATTGAAGCTAGAAAAATGACGGGGGGATATGGTGAAGATTTTTATATTCCTTCATAGTTATGACAGAATGGATAGGGATCGATATTTTGATATGGCTGGCACTAGTACTAGAGGTCATAATTTGAACCTTCGTAAGAAAACTTCTTTGCAGGATGTAAGGAAGTACTTTTTAGTGTAAGAGTAGATTAGTAGATGACTGGAACTAGCTATAGCAAGGAGGTAGATAAGGCTAACTCACTCCATAGTTTTATGGACGAGTACGACAAGTATAACTAAGTACAAAAATGGAACCGACCAGGAAACGGGGAGCTACGAGCATGGGGTTCTTTCCCATAAGCTAAATGAGGTAATTACAATTAGGTAATTACACAGGGAATGATTATCATTTGTATGTTTTGTATGTCTAAAAGAAAGTACATAAATTTTTATACTAAAATTAAAAGTAGTCACCAGCCCAAGTGGAAGAAATTGCAAATACTATTAATGACAGCTTTACAAAAACAGTTATTAAGATATTATTATTATTATTATTATTATTATTATTATTAATAATAATAATAATAATAATAATAATAATAATAATAATAATAATAATAATAATAATAATAATAATAATAATAATAATAAAAGTGTCATAAGAAAAGTCTAAGCCATAAAATGAAATAGAAATTGCCCACGTGGTGTAGGAAAGTCAAGTGTAACTAATGTTCACCATGTATTTTCTGGGCAGGATGGTGTTTACCAACCCGTGACAACTAGATATATTGTTATGCCCTTAGGCTTCTCACATATAGGCGCCAAGTGCCGATAGAGATCAAAGTGGTCACCCCATTCAAGACATTCCCACGACAAACATCTACATGTACGTACATACGTGCATCTGAGAAAGTACCTAATAGGCCTACTTGATAGCCCTGCCTTAAAACAACCCACAAGGGAGGGATTTCTCCTTCTCTGGAAGCCTATTGGCAAGGCTGTCCACGCCACCACGTCCTGCCATCTTGGTCATACAAGAAAGTAAGACTTAGTAAAAGAAGAGAGAGTTAGTTAGAACTTGATCGGGGCAGAAATAAGATCTCTTAGAAATTTACCCTAAGGGGACGGGGAACTTTGAGGTGTAGATGTTAGCTTTGCGGTGTAGAATAAGTTTAGAAATAAATAAATTAATATAAATGAGAAGATGCATGTCTGTTATAATGCCACTTTAATTTACTACTAAGAACTAAAATAAGAATACAACTTTAATGTCATTCAGGTGAAATATAACTCCACGACTTCCAGTATTATCGTATTATAGAAAATAATAATAAGTCAGTGGCGGCAGCGCAGTACGATACCACGGCTAAATTTCCGTGAAGAGACAAGAAGAAAATAATGCCAATGCATCTCGTGCCATGCAAAATGCAAGAAACAGATAATAACGCGTCTCTGGAAGCAATGTCCGAGGTAGAAAAGATTCGTCGAATCTTCGAGTTAGAAGAAACTTCAAGACGTCTAAAAGCAAGGGACGCCGAGAGCGACACCTCAGGCTCCGACAACTCTCAGAGTATTGAGAAAGCACAGCCAGTCACACCTCTTCCCTGTCCCCGTATAGGCAAGGTGCCCCGCAGTAATAACTGTCCTATGCATTTTGACTCCGAAGGAAAGTTGCTGAAACTTTGTTCACAAAGGCTGAGAAATGTCAACTGGGGGAAAAATTCATCGCGATTCATATATTTCACCATGCGCCGCACTGTGAATGTGGCTCTGAGAAACAGCGCCCCTACCAGGCGTTATTTGTTGCTGAAGATGCCTCTGATGGTGAATCGGCGATTTTACAGACATATGGACGACGTCGGCGAGAAAACCAGCAAGCCCAGAAGAAAGGAAAACCCCCTCCTCTAGTGCCTGTGGCTGTGACTATCTTCAAGCAGCACCCCAAAATGGTCAGGTACTTATAATTTTTATCCAGTGAGTAATGGGACAAATATTAAAAGAAACTGAGGTTGGAGGACTCAGCCATTTTACTTTGTAGTTATGCTTTGGCTCAGCCATGGAATTTATAAAAGGGTGTATGGCTTTAGTAAATTAATAGAAGTAAAATTTCTGTACCCATTACTAACATGGGTACTTTGTACTAATAGCTATAAGCAGTAATAAACTCGATTTTTGTTACTCCAGTTATTTTTATTATTGCCTAAGTTAAGTACTAATTTTGCTATTAAAATATGTGTATGTCATACCCTTTGAAGAATAAAAAAATTTTGTGATGTTATTAAGATCATTGCTGTTCGATATAAAGAGTTTTTTTCGTTCGTTAAAATGTTATGCAGGAGGGGGAAAGAGTAGAGTAAACGTGCTGTGATAGGGAGGTTAGGGTGTCGCACTACCATACCGTAGATGGGGAGTATAGGGAGGACCTAGGACCAATGACACAGTCATGCGACTGCCCGGGCCGATCGCGAGTTCACACCACACCCTCCTTCAGAGTGACGGAAAGGGGAGTTATACAGAAAGAAAGAGAGTGCAAATTTTGAAAGTAAGCGAGTGCGAGAGAGGATGGGCATGACTGACCGGGGTTATCATGGGAGGGAGGAAATGAACATAAGAACATAAGAACATAAGAATAGAGGACACTGCAACATGCCTACTGGCACACACGAGGCAGCTCCATTTTTGAATTATATTTTCAGCATGTCTAACCTATTCTATTCTACTCTACTTATTTATTCTATTTTTGTTTTTATGATTTTTCTAATAAGCACTAACCTATTCATACCAACCCTACCTCTGTCATATGTCTATCTAATCTACATTTGAAGGTGTCTAAGGTATTGGCATTTACTATCCTACTAGGAAGCTTGTTCCATGCATCAGCTACTCTATTACCAAACCAATTTTTACCAATTTCCCTTCTGAACCTAAATTTATCAAGCTTAAATCCATTATTACGAGTTCTGGTTTGATCATGAATTTTTAAAACTTTATTAATATCTCCCTTGTTAATCCCTTTAAACCATTTATACACTTCAATCATATCCCCCCTAACTCTTCGCCTCTCTAGAGAATGTAGATTAAGTTTTTTTAATCTGTCTTCAAATGGTAGATTTCTGATATTGTGTATCATCTTGGTCATTCTTTGCTGCACTCTCTCCAAGGATTCAATTTCCATTCTATAATAGGGTGACCAGAATTGCACAGCATAATCTAAATGGGGCCTAACTAATGCAAGATAGAGCTGCAAAATAACTTTTCCGTCCTATTGCTAACGCTTCTTGAGATAAATCCTAAAATTCTGTTTGCTTTATTTCTGACTGCTGTGCATTGCTTTCTTGGCTTAAGACTACTACTCACAAGAACTCCCAAATCCCTTTCACACTGAGAACTCATGATTTCATGGTTATTTAGCTTATAACTAGTATTGTCTTTTATAGTACCCATTTTAACTACTTTGCATTTTTCAACATTAAATTCCATTTGCCATTTGTCCGACCATTCAGATAATCTATTTAGATCTTCCTGTAAAGCATGAATGTCTTCTTTTCCATTTATAGTTCTACCTATTTTAGTGTCGTCTGCGAATTTACTTAGGTTACTACTGATATCCAAATCCAGATCATTTAGATATACGATGAATAATAGGGGACCCAGTACCGAGCCTTGTGGTACCCCGCTAGTAACCGAGCCCTACTCTGATTTCTCTCCATTTATGCAAACCCTCTGTTTTCTGTCTTTTAACCATTGTTTGATCCATCGGAGAACAGCTCCTCCTATACCATGAGCTTCCAGCTTTTTAACTAATCTTTTGTGAGGAACTCTATCAAAAGCTTTGCTAAAATCTAGATATATTGTATCATATTCTTTGCCACAATCTACTGCCTCGTAAACTTCTGAATAAAAAGACAGTAAGTTTGTAAGACACGAAAAACCCTTAAGAAACCCGTGTTGTGAAAGTTTTATCAGTCTGTGTAATTCTAGATGTGCCCTTATTTTATTTGCAATTATGGATTCTAGAATCTTACCCACTGTTGACGTTAAACTTACCGGCCTATAATTATTCTTTTTAACTCGTTCTCCTTTTTTAAATATTGGTACCACATCTGCCAATTTCCACTCCATGGGTACCGATCCTAATTTTATTGAATTATTAAATAATGCAGTTAGTGGACAACTAAGCTCTTCCTTGCATTCCTTTAATATTCTAGCATATATTCCATCAGGTCCCGGAGATTTATGAGCCTTTAATTTATCTATTTCTTTTATTACCTCCTCTCTCGTAATATTTATTGAACTAAGTATTTTATCGGGATTGTCTCTGTAAATGGATTCTACTTCCGGAATATTTTCCAAGTTTTCATTGGTAAATACAGATAAGAAATAATCATTTAAACATGTACACATCACTTTATCGTCATCTGTGATATGGCCATTGGCTACTTCAATTGGTCTGACTTTTTCCTTAAATTTTTTTTGATAATGTTGATAAAACCCTTTAGGATTTTCTTTAGCTTCTCCTGCTATTCTAACTTCGTATTTTCTTTTCGACTCTCTAACTATCTTTTTAACTTCCCTCTTTAACTGTATATATTGCTGCCTCACATGCTCTTCACCTCTTTTTAGTTTCCTGTATATTCCTCTTTTAATACCTATAAGATTCTTTATTCTATTGTTCATCCATTTAGGGTCATTTTTTCTTGATCTGCAATGTTTCATGGGAATATAGTCTCTCTGACTATTCTTAAGAGTCATGACAAAATTGTTATATTCCTCATCCAAATTTATATTAACTGACGGATTGCTGTTCTTTCCTGTGAGAGAATTTAATGAATTGATCTTATCTCGTGATAATCCTTGGCATGTGGTACCCAAATTTCGGGGTAATCTGCTACCTGCGACCTGACCTGCTGGATTAACTACCCACATCTGTACCCCCAGAAATCCCTTCCCATACCTCATTAGATAATTTAGTTTTTAAGCCCTCAAAATCTCCTGCTCTAAAGTTTGGAACAATATTCTTATTTTCCTTTATAGTTTCTTTGAAAATTATGTTAAATCGAATGGAATCATGGTCACTGTTGCCCAATTTTTCACCAACTTCTAAATTTGTAACCATATTCTCTCTATTACTAAGAACTAAATCTAGTGTATTCACCCCCCGTGTTGCTTCATGTACATGCTGAGAAAGGAAATTGTCTTCTACTACTTCCAAAAACTCCTTAGAGCTACTATCACCTGTTATGGTTTCCCAGTTAATATGTCTGAAATTAAAATCGCCTACAATGCAAACTCTATTTGACCTGGTAACTTTAGAAATTTCATCATATATAACTTGCGACTCTATATTGTCTAGATCAGGTGGTCTGTAGACTATTCCTACAACTAGACTTTCTATATTATTTTTAATATCAACCCATAAGGTTTCTGAATTTAGATTTGTCTTAATTCCAGACTTAATGCAGCTTCTGAGGCTATCTTTAATATACATAATTACCCCTCCCCCTCTTTTATCTGCACTACGATCAGCATTATAAAGTTTACATCCTGCAATTATGTACTCAGATTTAAGGTGTTTGCTTTCTAAATTAATCCAACTTTCACTAATGCATATTATATCCGGTCTCTCACTACATACTATGGCTGATAAAACTTTCACAACACGGGTTTCTTAAGGGTTTTTCGTGCCTTACAAACTTACTGTCTTTTTATTCAGAAGTTTACGAGGCAGTAGATTGTGGCAAAGAATATGATACAATATATCTAGATTTTAGCAAAGCTTTTGATAGAGTTCCTCACAAAAGATTAGTTAAAAAGCTGGAAGCTCATGGTATAGGAGGAGCTGAGCTCAGATGGATCAAACAATGGTTAAAAGACAGAAAACAGAGGGTTTGCATAAATGGAGAGAAATCAGAGTGGGGCTCGGTTACAAGCGGGGTACCACAAGGCTCGGTACTGGGTCCTCTATTATTCATCGTATATCTAAATGATCTGGATTCGGATATCAGTAGTAACCTAAGTAAATTCACAGACGACACTAAAATAGGTAGAACTATAAATGGAAAAGAAGACATTCATGCTTTACAGGAAGATCTAAATAGATTATCTGAATGGTCGGACAAATGGCAAATGGAATTTAATGTTGAAAAATGTAAAGTAGTTAAAATGGGTACTATAAAAGACAATACTAGTTATAAGCTAAATAACCATGAAATCATGAGTTCTCAGTGTGAAAGGGATTTGGGAGTTCTTGTGAGTAGTAGTCTTAAGCCAAGAGAGCAATGCACAGCAGTCAGAAATAAAGCAAACAGAATTTTAGGATTTATCTCAAGAAGCGTCAGCAATAGGACGGAAAAAGTTATTTTGCAGCTCTATCTTGCATTAGTTAGGCCCCATTTAGATTATGCTGTGCAATTCTGGTCACCCTATTATAGAATGGAAATTGAATCCTTGGAGAGAGTGCAACGAAGAATGACCAAGATGATACACAATATCAGAAATCTACCATATGAGGACAGATTAAAAAAACTTAATCTACATTCTCTAGAGAGGCGAAGAGTTAGGGGGGATATGATTGAAGTGTATAAATGGTTTAAAGGGATTAACAAGGGAGATATTAATAAAGTTTTAAAAATTCATGATCAAACCTGAACTCGTAATAATGGATTTAAGCTTGATAAATTTAGGTTCAGAAGGGAAATTGGTAAAAATTGGTTTGGTAATAGAGTAGCTGATGCATGGAACAAGCTTCCTAGTAGGATTGTAAATACCAATACCTTAGACACCTTCAAATGTAGATTAGATAGACATATGACAGAGGTAGGGTGGGTATGAATAGGTTAGTGCTTATTAGAAAAATCATAAAAAGAAAAATAGAATAAATAAGTAGAGTAGAATAGAATAGGTTAGACATGCTGAAAATACAATTCAAAAATGGAGCTGCCTCGTGTGTGCCAGTAGGCATGTTGCAGTGTCCTCTATTCTTATGTTCTTATGTTCTTATGTTCTATCTTGTTACCTAAACTACGGCTATTTGTATAATATACTTTTAAACTTTCTCTAGCTTCACCCTTCTTGTGGCTATTCTTTTTGTTAATATTTGTTCTATGTAACAAATGGTTCTTATCCTTAGACTCCCAGTTATTTGACCCACTATTTACTGAACCCTTACTGACTAATTTCTCTGCACAAGTATTAATCATTTCATTATTTGTGTCTAACAAAACCCCCCTACCTCTCTGTCTATCATACCAGCCAATACCGAGACACCTGAATTAGAAAGATGCACTCCATCCCTTGCTTGTGAGTGGATTCATGAGAAGTTTGTAAAGAAGCAGGATGAGGACTGAGTCTGGGAGAACTCTTCCCCTGCATCAGATGTATCTTAATGCAAGCCATATGCGGTTGATGAAGGAGTGTATGTTGATATGCACATAGTTTTAAAGGGAGGTACTGTAGCCGTTGCGATATCCATTAAGAGATATTTTTGAGGCAACGTGATGTTCTGCCTGCCCAGATATGGCCAAGATGCAGCGTTTATTTTATTTTATTTTTGTCCCCTACTCCGCCAGTGAGATAATTATTCAATATTCGAAAATTCCAAAAGAGATATTAAGTGATAAAGGACACAAATCTATGAATGACTTTTTATTTTTTTTTCTAGCTGCAGTATTTACATTAATTGTTCGAAAAGAATGCTCTAAATAGATAAAATAAAACTTTGAAGTTAAGCCATAATAATGTTTGTCACCATTATTTCAGCTTGGTCATAAAGAACGGAGTGTAAACTCACAAGAAAGAACAACAAGAATGTCACACAGCTGTTTACTGTATTTAAAAGAGATGAAGTCGATCCAGAAACTGAAGAGACAGGGGAGGAACAGCACCTGCATGCAAATCTCCCTGCAAAAAGCTAGCCATCTGAAGTCCAGAAGACAATTATTGAGCAGTATTGCAGTAGAAAAAGAAGAGAGAGTTAAAAATAGAGTAGTTAAGTACCTACCCGATCGTAAGTATAGAAAAGGAGGAAAAATATATAACTTCCCCCCTGTCTCCAGAGGTAATTCTGTTGAATGGTCACTCGAAATATTAAATTTCAGTTCGTAGAAGAATATATATATATATATATATATATATATATATATTATATATATAATATATATATATATATATATATATATATATATATATATATATATATATATGTGTGTGTTATTTTTTATGTACAATTCCTTAAGATTTTATGAAACTTAAGCAAAATTCATTCTTTGATGTTGCAAATGAAATATATATTTTTTTTAATTTTATTACAGCATGCACAGATACAAGCTTTTTATATTTTTTCAGATACACGTTATATATATATATATATATATATATATATATATATATATATATATATATATATATATATATATATATATATATATATATATATATATATATGGTTCTTAAGAAAAATGATGCTTTTAGACTACAGGTTGCTAATTCATTTAGGTCACTTAGAGATGAATGTGACAGTGGCGGCAGTAATTCTTCAGGAACCATAGAGTCAGATAGGTGTACTAGCGATCGTAAAAATGGAAGTGGGAAAAGCTCTCAGGTCAAGAGCCTAGGTAAGTCTCCCGAGGTCGGAGTAACCCATCCTCCGGATAAGTCTCGTTCTTTGGTAATTGTAGGGGATTCACTATGCAGATATGTAGACAGGAAACTCAGGCATAGAGTTAGAGGAAAATATTTTTTCCCTGGAGCAGGTATGAAGAAGGTGGGTGAGTCAATAAATAGCTGGATTGAGAAAAAAGATGTTGTTTGTTTGATAGCTGGGGGAAATGACGTGCAGGATGGTAGAAGTGAAGAGCTGATTAGGTTGTATAGACAAGCCCTGGATAAGATTAGGAAAAGGGGTGCAGTTCCTGTGATGTGTGGTATTCTCCCTAGGCTTAGCCAAAGTTCAGAGTGGTGGTCTCGAGCTATAGGAGTAAATGCTAGGATGAAAGTCTTCTGTCGGGAGAATAATATAGGTTTTATAGACGGGTGGGATCACTTCACTAGTCGTAAGCATATGTATGCAAGGGATGGAGTGCATCTTTCTAATTCAGGTGTCTCGGTATTGGCTGGTATGATAGACAGAGAGGTAGGGGGGTTTTGTTAGACACAAATAATGAAATGATTAATACTTGTGCAGAGAAATTAGTCAGTAAGGGTTCAGTAAATAGTGGGTCAAATAACTGGGAGTCTAAGGATAAGAACCATTTGTTACATAGAACAAATATTAACAAAAAGAATAGCCACAAGAAGGGTGAAGCTAGAGAAAGTTTAAAAGTATATTATACAAATAGCCGTAGCTTAGGTAACAAGATAGAAGAACTGAGAGCCATAGTATGTAGTGAGAGACCGGATATAATATGCATTAGTGAAAGTTGGATTAAATTAGAAAGCAAACACCTTAAAGCTGAATACATAATTACAGGATATAAACTTTATAATGCTGATCGTAGTGCAGATAAAAGAGGGGGAGGGGTAATTATGTATATTAAAGATAGCCTCAGAAGCTGCATTAAGTCTGGAATTAAGACAAATCTAAATTCAGAAACCTTATGGGTTGAAATTAAAAATAATATAGAAAGTCTAGTTGTAGGAGTAGTCTACAGACCACCTGATCTAGATAATATAGAGTCGCAAGTTATATACGATGAAATTTCTAAAGTGAGCAGGTCAAATAGAGTTTGCATTGTAGGCGATTTTAATTTTAGACATATTAACTGGGAAACCATAACAGGTGATAGTAGCTCCAAGGAGTTTTTGGAAGTAGTAGAAGACAATTTGCTTTCTCAGCATGTACATGAAGCAACACGGGGGGTGAATACACTAGATTTAGTTCTTAGTAATAGAGAGAATATGGTTACAAATTTAGAAGTTGGTGAAAAATTGGGCAACAGTGACCATGATTCCATTAGATTTAACATAATTTTCAAGGAAACTATAAAGGAAAATAAGAATATTGTTCCAAACTTTAGAGCAGGTGATTTTGAGGGCTTAAAAACTAAATTATCTAATGAGGTATGGGAAGGGATTTCTGGGGTACAGATGTGGGTAGTTAATCCAGCAGGTCAAGTCGCAGGTAGCGGATTACCCCGAAATTTGGGTACCACATGCCAAGGATTATCACAAGATAAGATCAATACATTAAATTCTCTCACAGGAAAGAACAGCAGCCCGTCAGTTAATATAAATTTGGATGAGGAATATAACAATTTTGTCATTACTCTTAAGAATAGTCAGAGAGACTATATTCCCATGAAACATTGCAGATCAAGAAAAAATGACCCTAAATGGATGAACAATAGAATAAAGAATCTTATAGGTATTAAAAGAGGAATATACAGGAAACTAAAAAGAGGTGAAGAGCAGGTGAGGCAGCAATATTTACAGTTAAACAGGGAAGTTAAAAAGATAGTTAGAGAGTCGAAAAGAAAATACGAAGTTCGAATAGCAGGAGAAGCTAAAGAAAATCCTAAAGGGTTTTATCAACATTATCAAACAAAATATAAGGAAAAAGTCGGACCAATTGAAGTAGCCAATGGCCATATCACAGATGACGATAAAGTGATGTGTACATGTTTAAATGATTATTTCTTATCTGTATTTACAAATGAAAACTTGGAAAATATTCCGGAAGTAGAATCCATTTACAGAGACAGTCCCGATAATATACTTAGTTCAATAAATATTACGAGAGAGGAGGTAATAAAAGAAATAGATAAATTAAAGGCTCATAAATCTCCAGGACCTGATGGAATATATGCTAGAATATTAAAGGAATGCAAGGAAGAGCTTAGTTGTCCTCTAACTGCATTATTTAATAATTCAATAAAATTAGGATTGGTACCCATGGAGTGGAAATTGGCAGATGTGGTACCAATATTTAAAAAAGGAGAACGTGTTAAAAAGAATAATTATAGGCCGGTAAGTTAAACGTCAACAGTGGGTAAGATTCTAGAATCCATAATTGCAAATAAAATAAGGGCACATCTAGAATTACACAGACTGATAAAACTTTCACAACACGGGTTTCTTAAGGGTTTTTCGTGCCTTACAAACTTACTGTCTTTTTATTCAGAAGTTTACGAGGCAGTAGATTGTGGCAAAGAATATGATACAATATATCTAGATTTTAGCAAAGCTTTTGATAGAGTTCCTCACAAAAGATTAGTTAAAAAGCTGGAAGCTCATGGTATAGGAGGAGCTGTGCTCAGATGGATCAAACAATGGTTAAAAGACAGAAAACAGAGGGTTTGCATAAATGGAGAGAAATCAGAGTGGGGCTCGGTTACAAGCGGGGTACCACAAGGCTCGGTACTGGGTCCTCTATTATTCATCGTATATCTAAATGATCTGGATTCGGATATCAGTAGTAACCTAAGTAAATTCGCAGACGACACTAAAATAGGTAGAACTATAAATGGAAAAGAAGACATTCATGCTTTACAGGAAGATCTAAATAGATTATCTGAATGGTCGGACAAATGGCAAATGGAATTTAATGTTGAAAAATGTAAAGTAGTTAAAATGGGTACTATAAAAGACAATACTAGTTATAAGCTAAATAACCATGAAATCATGAGTTCTCAGTGTGAAAGGGATTTGGGAGTTCTTGTGAGTAGTAGTCTTAAGCCAAGAGAGCAATGCACAGCAGTCAGAAATAAAGCAAACAGAATTTTAGGATTTATCTCAAGAAGCGTCAGCAATAGGACGGAAAAAGTTATTTTGCAGCTCTATCTTGCATTAGTTAGGCCCCATTTAGATTATGCTGTGCAATTCTGGTCACCCTATTATAGAATGGAAATTGAATCCTTGGAGAGAGTGCAACGAAGAATGACCAAGATGATACACAATATCAGAAATCTACCATATGAGGACAGATTAAAAAAACTTAATCTACATTCTCTAGAGAGGCGAAGAGTTAGGGGGGATATGATTGAAGTGTATAAATGGTTTAAAGGGATTAACAAGGGAGATATTAATAAAGTTTTAAAAATTCATGATCAAACCAGAACTCGTAATAATGGATTTAAGCTTGATAAATTTAGGTTCAGAAGGGAAATTGGTAAAAATTGGTTTGGTAATAGAGTAGCTGATGCATGGAACAAGCTTCCTAGTATGATAGTAAACGCCAATACCTTAGACACCTTCAAATGTAGATTAGATAGACATATGACAGAGGTAGGGTGGGTATGAATAGGTTAGTGCTTATTAGAAAAATCATAAAAAGAAAAACAGAATAAATAAGTAGAGTAGAATAGAATAGGTTAGACATGCTGAAAATACAATTCAAAAATGGAGCTGCCTCGTGTGTGCCAGTAGGCATGTTGCAGTGTCCTCTATTCTTATGTTCTTATGTTCTTATATATATATATATATATATATATATATATATATATATATATATATATATATATATATATATATATATATATATATATATTTTTTTTTTTTTTTTTTTTTTTTTATTTATTTATTTATTTTATTTTATTTTTTTTTTTTTGTGTGTGTGTTGAAAAGTGCATATCATCTTCACATGATATTTGTAAAATTTTGAAGAGATAAAGATATTAACAATTTTGAGAAGCTTATCTAGAGATAATTATTGTTAATTACTGTCATTGTCATGAAATTTATAATTACAAAGCTAATTAAGGTAATTGAGATTCTCAGAGTGTATATTTTGAGATTGAAATTTAAAATAATGATACTTAAGTCCTTATATATTAAGAAAGGATAATCATAAATTTTGTTGATTGTAATAAATATAAATAAATAAGAATAAGAAATTCTCTTGAGATATCAGTTTTAAAGTAAAGTATTTTTAATTTACAATGCTTATTAAGCTTCCAAGAGTTTCATATTTTATTAACTATAATTATCAAATATGATTGAAGTATTCTGTTTAAATTTCGTCGGAGGTATGTTTGACTTATAGCAAGTGTGTGCTTTGACTCAACCCTCTGATTTATATAAAGAGAAAAGATTGCCATAATAGACAAGTATGTGTATCTTTATTTCACTAGCAATATTTGAAATGTTAAACAGAAAAAGGATGGATTTATGGTTCGATATCTCTTTACTTGTCCACTAAGTTATTTTGTTTTTATTCTTCTTAGAAGGTAAAAGCCGATTGCGGTTTCGTTCCCTTGTGAGTTTGGGCAGGAAGGCAAGTCATAAAAAGGGGCCCTACAAGCGAAAAATATACGTTTTCCTTTTGAAGACAATAAGTTGAATCACATTTTCTATCTCTCTCTCTTTCTCTCGCGTCTTTTGCCCTTTCCGTACTGAAACATGTTATTTCTTTATGTTGACCGAGTATTATAACTACTGATTTTTTTTTCTATTCTTTTGCAAATTTGCTAGATGATAAGTGTGCCAAAGTTTTATTATATTTGATAAGTTTTTGCATGCTGATATTTCATAAATACTGATAAGACAGAATTTGAACTAAATTATTATGAGTTTATCTGCCACAGTGCAACCGTTTTGGAAAACAGATAAGCTCCCACTGACAAATTGAGCAACCAAAAGGTTGGTGATTATGCTCATATATATATATATATATATATATATATATATATATATATATATATATATATATATAATATATATTATATATATATATATATATATTATAATATATTATATATATATATATATATTATATATAATATATATATATATATATATATATATAATGACTGCAGGAATTCAAATAGCAAAAGAGACTGACCAAACGAAATTGATTTAAAATGAGCATTATTATGGAATATAAGTATAGAACTCTGTTCTTGCCTCAAAATGCCAGTATCATTTGTATATTTACTGCTATTCTTGCTTTAGTGCTTTTATTTCTTTTTTTTATTTTTCTTGTTATGCTCATGATTATTATTTTTGTTATGATTATTGCGTTGGTTGTTATTGTTGCTATCACTCCATGGCCCTTTTGCTAATCATTATTTTCGTAATGCTATCAGTAGTAACAAAATGATTTGTGTTTTTATATAAAATTCATGCTTTTATGCTACTGTAGTCACTGTTAATCTTTCTTTAGTGGCTGTTCTCAGCATTTCATGACTTTTCTCTTTGATGTCTATAGTATACTAATGTTATGTATCAGTTACTCAACTACATCCTAAGTATTTTAGAATAATGATCTAATTGTGTAGACACATACTTACAATTACCACCCCATTTCCAGGCAGCCCTGACCTGCAATTTTAAATTTTTTTCACAAACCAGTCCCTTTTTACCCATTGGAAAGATTGCAAGAGCCTGCAGATGCAGGGGAGGCATAGTATACCCTTTGAGTGCTTAAATATGGCCGTTGTTTGTACTCAGAGGTCATATTGTTTAGTTCCTGGGTTCATCCAGTGAGGACGTGCTTCCAGTAGCTCTAATCTTGACCATACTTAGTACAATGGAGAGTGGTGGTGTTCTTTGTGCTGGTGGTGTTAGTGGTAGTGGTGTTGGTGGTGGTGTCGTTGTTGGTGCTGTTTGTGGCTGTGCTGGGGATTTGTCATCGTCTGACGCAAGCAAACTCATTTTTAATTTAAGAAATGAGTTGGCCGCAGTCAGGCAGGAGGTCAGATCCTTAGCTGAGGAGAACAGGGATCTGAGAGGTAAAGTAGAGGTGTTAACCAGGAAGGGACGATTGAATAATGAAGACGACTGGAAAGTTGTGAATAAGGGTTCAACGAAGATGGTTCTTAAGAAAAATGATACTTTTAGACTACAGGTTGCTAATTCATTTAGGTCAGTTAGAGATGAATGTAACAGTGGCGGCAGTAATTCTTCAGGAACCATAGAGTCAGATAGGTGTACTAGCGATCGTAAAAATGGAAGTGGGAAAAGCTCTCAGGTCAAGAGCCTAGGTAAGTCTCCCAAGGTCGGAGTAACCCATCCTCCGGATAAGTCTCGTTCTTTGGTAATTGTAGGGGATTCACTATGCAGATATGTAGACAGGAAACTCAGGCATAGAGTTAGAGGAAAATATTTTTTCCCTGGAGCAGGTATGAAGAAGGTGGGTGAGTCAATAAATAGCTGGATTGAGAAAAAAGATGTTGTTTGTTTGATAGCTGGGGGAAATGACGTGCAGGATGGTAGAAGTGAAGAGCTGATTAGGTTGTATAGACAAGCCCTGGATAAGATTAGGAAAAGGGGTGCAGTTCCTGTGATGTGTGGTATTCTCCCTAGGCTTAGCCAAAGTTCAGAGTGGTGGTCTCGAGCTATAGGAGTAAATGCTAGGATGAAAGTCTTCTGTCGGGAGAATAATATAGGTTTTATAGACGGGTGGGATCACTTCACTAGTCGTAAGCATATGTATGCAAGGGATGGAGTGCATCTTTCTAATTCAGGTGTCTCGGTATTGGCTGGTATGATAGACAGAGAGGTAGGGGGGTTTTGTTAGACACAAATAATGAAATGATTAATACTTGTGCAGAGAAATTAGTCAGTAAGGGTTCAGTAAATAGTGGGTCAAATAACTGGGAGTCTAAGGATAAGAACCATTTGTTACATAGAACAAATATTAACAAAAAGAATAGCCACAAGAAGGGTGAAGCTAGAGAAAGTTTAAAAGTATATTATACAAATAGCCGTAGTTTAGGTAACAAGATAGAAGAACTGAGAGCCATAGTATGTAGTGAGAGACCGGATATAATATGCATTAGTGAAAGTTGGATTAAATTAGAAAGCAAACACCTTAAAGCTGAATACATAATTACAGGATATAAACTTTATAATGCTGATCGTAGTGCAGATAAAAGAGGGGGAGGGGTAATTATGTATATTAAAGATAGCCTCAGAAGCTGCATTAAGTCTGGAATTAAGACAAATCTAAATTCAGAAACCTTATGGGTTGAAATTAAAAATAATATAGAAAGTCTAGTTGTAGGAGTAGTCTACAGACCACCTGATCTAGATAATATAGAGTCGCAAGTTATATACGATGAAATTTCTAAAGTGAGCAGGTCAAATAGAGTTTGCATTGTAGGCGATTTTAATTTTAGACATATTAACTGGGAAACCATAACAGGTGATAGTAGCTCCAAGGAGTTTTTGGAAGTAGTAGAAGACAATTTGCTTTCTCAGCATGTACATGAAGCAACACGGGGGGTGAATACACTAGATTTAGTTCTTAGTAATAGAGAGAATATGGTTACAAATTTAGAAGTAGGTGAAAAATTGGGCAACAGTGACCATGATTCCATTAGATTTAACATAATTTTCAAGGAAACTATAAAGGAAAATAAGAATATTGTTCCAAACTTTAGAGCAGGTGATTTTGAGGGCTTAAAAACTAAATTATCTAATGAGGTATGGGAAGGGATTTCTGGGGTACAGATGTGGGTAGTTAATCCAGCAGGTCAAGTCGCAGGTAGCGGATTACCTCGAAATTTGGGTACCACATGCCAAGGATTATCACAAGATAAGATCAATACATTAAATTCTCTCACAGGAAAGAACAGCAGCCCGTCAGTTAATATAAATTTGGATGAGGAATATAACAATTTTGTCATTACTCTTAAGAATAGTCAGAGAGACTATATTCCCATGAAACATTGCAGATCAAGAAAAAATGACCCTAAATGGATGAACAATAGAATAAAGAATCTTATAGGTATTAAAAGAGGAATATACAGGAAACTAAAAAGAGGTGAAGAGCAGGTGAGGCAGCAATATATACAGTTAAAGAGGGAAGTTAAAAAGATAGTTAGAGAGTCGAAAAGAAAATACGAAGTTAGAATAGCAGGAGAAGCTAAAGAAAATCCTAAATGGTTTTATCAACATTATCAAACAAAATTTAAGGAAAAAGTCGGACCAATTGAAGTAGCCAATGGCTATGTCACAGATGACGATAAAATGATGTGTACATGTTTAAATGATTATTTCTTATCTGTATTTACCAATGAAAACTTGGAAAATATTCCGGAAGTAGAATCCATTTACAGAGACAGTCCCGATAATATACTTAGTTCAATAAATATTACGAGAGAGGAGGTAATAAAAGAAATAGATAAATTAAAGGCTCATAAATCTCCGGGACCTGATGGAATATATGCTAGAATATTAAAGGGATGCAAGGAAGAGCTTAGTTGTCCTCTAACTGCATTATTTAATAATTCAAAAAAATTAGGATCGGTACCCATGGAGTGGAAATTGGCAAATGTGGTACCAATATTTAAAAAAGGAGAACGTGTTAAAAAGAATAATTATAGGCCGGTAAGTTTAATGTCAACAGTGGGTAAGATTCTAGAATCCATAATTGCAAATAAAATAAGGGCACATCTAGAATTACACAGACTGATAAAACTTTCACAACACGGGTTTCTTAAGGGTTTTTCGTGCCTTACAAACTTACTGTCTTTTTATTCAGAAGTTTACGAGGCAGTAGATTGTGGCAAAGAATATGATACAATATATCTAGATTTTAGCAAAGCTTTTGATAGAGTTCCTCACAAAAGATTAGTTAAAAAGCTGGAAGCTCATGGTATAGGAGGAGCTGTGCTCAGATGGATCAAACAATGGTTAAAAGACAGAAAACAGAGGTTTTGCATAAATGGAGAGAAATCAGAGTGGGGCTCGGTTACTAGCGGGGTACCACAAGGCCCGGTACTGGGTCCTCTATTATTCATCGTATATCTAAATGATCTGGATTCGGATATCAGTAGTAACCTAAGTAAATTCGCAGACGACACTAAAATAGGTAGAACTATAAATGGAAAAGAAGACATTCATGCTTTACAGGAAGATCTAAATAGATTATCTGAATGGTCGGACAAATGGCAAATGGAATTTAATGTTGAAAAATGTAAAGTAGTTAAAATGGGTACTATAAAAGACAATACTAGTTATAAGCTAAATAACCATGAAATCATGAGTTCTCCGTGTGAAAGGGATTTGGGAGTTCTTGTGAGTAGTAGTCTTAAGCCAAGAGAGCAATGCACAGCAGTCAGAAATAAAGCAAACAGAGTTTTAGGATTTATCTCAAGAAGTGTTAGCAATAGGACGGAAAAAGTTATTTTGCAGCTCTATCTTGCATTAGTTAGGCCCCATTTAGATTATGCTGTGCAATTCTGGTCACCCTATTATAGAATGGAAATTGAATCCTTGGAGAGAGTGCAGCGAAGAATGACCAAGATGATACACAATATCAGAAATCTACCATATGAGGACAGATTAAAAAAACTTAATCTACATTCTCTAGAGAGGCGAAGAGTTAGGGGGGATATGATTGAAGTGTATAAATGGTTTAAAGGGATTAACAAGGGAGATATTAATAAAGTTTTAAAAATTCATGATCAAACCAGAACTCGTAATAATGGATTTAAGCTTGATAAATTTAGGTTCAGAAGGGAAATTGGTAAAAATTGGTTTGGTAATAGAGTAGCTGATGCATGGAACAAGCTTCCTAGTATGATAGTAAATGCCAATACCTTAGACACCTTCAAATGTAGATTAGATAGACATATGACAGAGGTAGGGTGGGTATGAATAGGTTAGTGCTTATTAGAAAAATCATAAAAAGAAAAATAGAATAAATAAGTAGAGTAGAATAGAATAGGTTAGACATGCTGAAAATACAATTCAAAAATGGAGCTGCCTCGTGTGTGCCAGTAGGCATGTTGCAGTGTCCTCTATTCTTATGTTCTTATGTTCATATCTATTCTCTCTTGCATTTGTTACAGCGACATTAGGCCCTAGGTTCTTTCCCTAAAAACTACTCCAGACTATGTTCATATTGCAGATTTTCAGCTGGAGGGAGATCCACCTCCGACGGGGAGGTACGTGAAAGGTAAAATGGTTCCAGAACCACCTCAAGATTCGTAAAGTGCTTATATTTTGATGACAATCATTTTTGCAGAGATCATATCCAACTGTATTTTATATGAATTGGGTACTATAATAGTTTAATTAGTTTTTTCTTAAATAATTTTGTCAATGATTAGTAGCTATATATTGCAATTGTGAATATTTTTGTACAATGTTATAATTTTTTATTGCTGGATCTTTGTAGAGATCATATTCAACAGTATTTTATATTAATTGGGTATTCTTCTCTCTTCTTCTTCTCTCGCTTTTCCCATATCTATATGGGGTCGCGGTTTCTTATCAGCCTTTTCCACTCTCTCCTGTCTAACGCTTCCTCTCCACTGAGGTCCTTCTCTCTCAAGTTGTCCCATTTACAGTCATCCCATCGTCTTCGTGGTCTCCCTCTTCCTCTCACTACCTCCACCTTTAGCTCAATCATCCTTCTACCAATCCAATCTTCATCTCTCCTCATACAATGTCCATACCACTGAAGCCTTCTTTCTTGCATCTTCTTTCCCACTTGTGTCACCTTGGCTGTCCCTCTAATTCTCTCATTCCTAATCCTATCCCTCCTCGTCACACCCAACATCCATCTCACCATTCTCTTCTCTGCCACTTCCATCTCTCTTTCTTGTGTTTTCTTAACAGGCCACATCTCCGAGCCATATATCAACGCTGGTCTTACCACTGCATGATATATCATGCCTTTCAATCTTGCACTAACCTTTCTATCACATATCAGTTCAGAGCATTTCCTCCAATTTTTCCATCCTGCTTGTATCCTCCCATTTATTTCTCTATCCAGTTCACCATCCTGCGACAGATTTGACCCCAAGTACCTGAAAGCCTCCACCATTTTTAACCTCTCCTGTGCCAAGTACAATTGCCTATAATCATCTTGTTCTCCCATCTGCATGTATTCTGTTTTGTCCCGGCTTATCTTTAGCCCTCTACTTTCCAACTCGTCCCTCCACTTGTTCAACTTCTCCTCCACTTCCTCTCTGGTCTCCGCCACCAAGACTATGTCGTCGGAAAATAACATAGTCCATGGGGCCTCCTCAAGTCTGTCCCTCATTATCACATCCATGACCAGGTTGAAAAGGTATGGACTCAAAATGTCGACCCCTGATGTAGTCCAACTGTCACTGGGAACTTGTACGTCACCTTGGCCGCTGTCCTCACTTGTGTGCATACATCTCTGTACATATCCTGGTACACCCTCATATACTTTTCTGGCACTCCCTTCTTCCGCATGCACCTCCACACTTCCTCCCTTGGTACTCGATCGTAACCTTTTTCCAAGTCAATAAAAACCAGATGTAATCCCTTCCGTGTCTCTCTGTACTTCTCCATTAACCGTCTCAACGCAAAGATGGCATCCGTTGTACTCCTTCCTGGCATAAATCCAAACTGAGCTTCCATTATTTCCGTACATTCTCTCAGTCTTTTGTCCATTACTCTCTCATATATCTTCATAGTATGGCTCATAAGCTTAATCCCTCTATACTTTTCACAGTCCAGGATGTCTCCCTTCCCTTTTGTAAATTGGTACCAGGGTACTTTCTCTCCATTCATTTGGTATTTTTTAACTATCAAATGCTTGGCAAATTATCTGGTACACGATCTCGACCCCCAGATTACCCAGTGCTTTCCAAGTCTCAACAGGTATCTCATCTGGTCCAACTGCTTTCCCGTTCTTCATTTTTCCAATTGCTTCCTTCACCTCTTGCACCCTAATATCTTCCACCTCCACCTCATTTGGCTGTCCATACTCTATAATTTGCCTTGGGTTTTCTACATTTAGCAATGTCTCAAAATAGCTCTTCCATCTCTGTTTGATATCCTGCTCTTCACACAAAACTCTTCCCTGTGCATCTTTAATTTGCTTTACATGTACCAAGTCTTTAGTAGCTTTATTCCTCTGCTTTGCTATATTGAATTTTATATTAATTGGGTATTATAATAGTTTAATTAGTTTTTTCTTAAATAATTTTGTCAATCATTAGTAGCTATATATTGTAATTGTGAATATTTTAATTCTGATTTTTTTTCTTTAATTAGAATGTTATTGTAAGGAACATATTTTTCTTTTGTTTTTCTTTTTCAGAAATCATAGGTTCTGTATGTATTAAGTCCCTTGACAATAGAATTTCCTTCAAGAGAACTTTAGCAAGCATTAAGGAGCATAGTAATTTTGATATTCCTGTAATCTGTTTAGATAATTATATGAAATTGTATGCCTTAAGTCATCAGATTAGATAGTTCTGCCCCCGTTTTTTTTTTTTTTTTAAATAATGATAGGTAAAAATTATAAGGTTCTCAAGTGCCGATAGAGGTCAAAGTGGTCACCCAGTTCAAGACATTCCCACGACAAACATCTATATGTACGTACGTATGTGCACCTGTGAAAATACTCAATAGGCCTACTTGATAGCCCTGCCTTAAAACCACCCACAAGGGAGGGATTCCTCCTTCTCTGGAAGCCTATTGGCAAGGCTGTCCACGCCACCACGCCCTGCCATCTTGGTCATACAAGAAAGTAAGAGTTAGTAAAAGTAGAGAGAGTTAGTTAGAACTTGATCGGGGCAGAAATAAGATCTCTTAGGAATTTACCCCAAGGGGACGGGGAACTTTGAGGTGTAGACGGGGAGCTTTGAGGTGTAGGATAAGTCTAGAAATAAATATATTAATATAAATGAGAAGATGCATATCTGTTATAACGCTACCTTAATTTACTACTAAGAACTAAAATATGAATACAACTTTAATGTCATTCAGGTGAAATTTAACTCCACGACTTCCAGTATTATCGTATTATAGAAGATACTAATACATCAATAATAATAATAATAATAATAATAATAATAATAATAATAATAATAATAATAATAATAATAATAAAAAAATAAAAATAATAAAAACAAAAATAATAATATGATATAAACAACTAAGTTCATGTAGAAGTTGACTAAAACGGATGGTATAACTTGTGTTTATGATAATTCAGTAACTATGTTCAAACAGTTTTTGTTTGGCATAAATCAAAATGATATTCATCTTCACCACAGTGTATATACAACGCATGACAGTTTCTCAGTACAGTATATGAATCATCAAGAGAATCCTGTGTAGAATGGCAAATATTTGCAGTGCACAGGTGTACAATGTTGTTGTTGTTGTTATCATTGTTGTAGTTGATGTTGTTGTTATTATTATTATTATTATTATTATTATTATTATTATTATTATTGTTATTATTATTATTATTGTTATTATTATTATAATTGTTATTATTATTATTATTATTATTATTATTATTATTATTATTATTATTATTATTATTATTAGTAGTAGTAGTAGTAGTAGTAGTAGTAGTAGTAGTAGTAGTAGTAGTAGTATTATAATTATTATTATTATTATTATTATTATTATTATTATTATTATTATTATTATTATTATATTATTATTATTATTATTATTATTATTATTATTATAATTAACACTTTCTGCAGTAATTATCTTATTAATAACATTATATGGGAACATGTGAACTCTGGCACTTTCCCTGCTACAAATGTTTACCTGGGAAAGTAAATATTAGCAATTTTAAAGGTATATATATATATATATATATATATATATATATATATATATATATATATATATATATATATATATATATATATATATATATATATATATATATATATATTGCCATATACAGTCTCTATATCTTTACTTAGTGTGGTTTTTTTTATATATATTCTCGACTGCGTTATGATTGCTTAGAAAACCATTTGTCAGTACCTCTAATGGCTATGACCAGGTCAGTATATCCTATAACAATGTGATAAAGTTATAGCTAGACCAAGGTCGTCAAGTTTTGGCCCTTCGATGTGTAATGACTGTTTTGAGATTATCCCTCCAATTGGATCAAATTCTGAATGTCCTTCTCATTAAGAAACAATAATCACACAAACAAATAAATAAATATAAATACACAGAAAAAATATAAATATATTGCATAATTTAAGATCTGAATAAATTATAAGAGTATTTGAATATTTGAATAAAGCACATGCACGAATAAGTGATATTAATATGAATAAAATCAATATATACAAGAATAAATAAAATAAACTATTAAGTAAGTGATATGAAAGGAAAAATGATTAAATGTCTTTATACATGAACTTACATTTGTCCTATTTCTAAACAAAATACTTCTTTTATATAAATTTTATGACTAAAACACAAAATCCCTTCGAGGAACAGAGAAATGAATAACGAATATGATACCTTGAAGAATATGTTGAATAATGCTAAGGGGGGGGAGGGAGGAGGGAAGGCCATGCAGATGTTACCTTGTCCCTATCCTTAATTGGTGTTAGAAAATAAGTAGAGGAAGAATATCAGGTCTGTGTCCTTATCAGAGTCTATGATACTCTGCTCTCACATATAATAGTGTACTCTCACAGTATGTAGTGGGGGCAGGAGTTAGCAAACGAGGTAAAACTACCCTCTCCTTCTTATTGCAAAATATTTTAATTGTCACTACGTACGTACTAATCCATCTATCTATTAGGTTGGATATCTCTCTATCCAGCCCTCACATGATGCTTTGCTGAAGTAGATCTATTGAGATTTCTACAGGGAAACATGTCATGTATGAATGACTTTAGTAAACTCCTAAATTCTACTCTTGCAGTTAAAAAAAAAAAAGACAAATATGGTAATACAAGAGGGAATAATAATAATAATAATAATAATAATTATTATTATTATTATTAGTAGTAGTAGTAGTAGTAGTAGCAGGAGCACCAGCAGCAGTAGTAGTAGTAATAGTAGCAATAGTAGTGCTAGTAGTAGTAGTAGTAGTAGTGTCGTATAGATGTTACTTATATTCTCTACACTCGAAGCCAGGGCTAAATCGTGCAAGGTGATAATAGATATGAAAAGACACTTCCCCCTTAATTAATTTAGACGCTATAAAAATCCTCTAGGCCTCAATGCCCCCGTCCCCTTAACGTAATGTTATCAGTATAGGCGCCCACAATACTCTGCTTCCCTCGCAAGCTGTTTGACCCTTTTTAATACCTCGGGTCAGGCACTTGGTCATGCCTCCACCAATAGGCTTTCAGAGAAGGGGGAATACCCCATAACCTGTGTGGGGGCAACTAAACAATGCTAGTTTTCCCGCCAATTTTTTAGCTTGGTTTTTATAACAGAGAAAGCCACGTGAGACTTCTAGCCTGCACATGGGACATTCATGGGCGTGATTTATGCATCACTCATAGGAAGATGATGATACTGGGAGATGAGGCAACCACCAGCATGAAATTTCACAAGAAATTGTAATGACTATATGAAAAAGTTCACAATAATACTGACATAGCAAAAATGACAAGATAGTAGAGCATACTCGACTACTAATTTATCCTCTTTCTTCATAATACTCTATTACTAATATATATGCTCTTTTTCTTTAAACATGGCATAATTTACAAACTCTCTCGTCGTTTGAATATATATATTTTTTTCATGGGTGTGACACCGGGATAGGAAACTGCCCCCATCAATAAGGGCCCGGGCACGAGAAAATACAAAGACGAAGGAAAAGAAAAAGGTTAAGGGCAAGGCAGAGATGAGGTAATGTCACACAAAGGAAAACGACAGACAGAAAAAAACAGTCAAAGTACAGTGGACAAAGAGATATGGAGGAGTAGGCCATGAGATGAATATAGATCTGCTTTTTAAAGGATGATAGGTCATAAGAATTAGGAAAGATAGAAGAAGGAATAGAGTTCCAGAGTCTGGAGGCAGATGGGTAGAAGCAGTCATTGCTCCGACCAATCCACGCTACAAATCTCCACACAGTATCTGTGAGATGAGGACGCTTGGCGAGTGTTATGCGGCCTCGGCAGTGGGGGAGGGATGCAAGTCGCCAACTCATCAGGGCAGTGATGGAAGTAGTAGCGATAGAAAAGAGAAAGGGAACATACCTTATGGCGAATAGAGAGAGAATCCAGATTAGAATTAAGAAAATGATCATTAGTGTGTCTGACTGCCTTAGATTCAACCCTGTCAAGGAGATAAGTATGAGAAGAAGATCCCCAGATGTGTAAGTAGTATTCTAAGAAGGGACAGATAAGACCTTTATAAATTTTAAGTAACTGTAAAGAGGAAAAGAAATGATGAAAACGAAACATAACCCCCAATTATTTGGATGAAGAATTAGACATTTGGATTATGTGATTCCTCCAAGACAAGTTAGAGGTTATATGGATTCCTAATATGTTGATAGAATTAAGAGGGTAAATTTCGCTAGTTTTGAAGACAACAGGGTTATTAGGAGGAGAAGAAGATAAAGAGATAGCCAGAAACTATGTCTTGGAGGCATTGAATTTACCTAAATTTTGAGTGCCCCTCTCAGATGCCCTCTGCAAATCGGAGTTGAGAGTAGAAGAAAGAGTGATACGAGACTGATTACGAGTAGCAGATGAAGGTTGTGAATAAAAGGCAAAGGAAAAGTGAAGGGTAGAATCATCAGCAAAGGTATGAAGAAGAGAGGAAGATGGGGCTTATAGAAGATCATTGATGAAGAAAAGGTACAGAGTAGGTGAAAGAACAGAGCCCTGTGGAACACCACTGGTAACAGAGAAAGGGCTAGATGTCGCACCATCAACAACTACAGATATAAAACAGTCAGAAAGAAAACTGGAAATAAGAGAACAGAAAGAAGGGGTATACCCACAGGCAGGGAGCTTGGCCAACAGAACCTTGTGCCAGACTCTGTCAAAAGCCTTAGAGATATCAAGGGCGATGACAAAGGATTCCCCACAGTTCCTGAGAGAAGACGACCATACATGAGTAGGATAGGCCAGGAGGTCACCAGTCTATTAGTAGGTTGGCCATGGCACAGCTGCCAGTTGAAAGACTATGACTGAAGGTATTAGGATACAACTAGGAATATTCCAAACAATTGCGGGTTGAGTCTTCCTTCAGGACAGTTCTTTTCTCATGAATACATCTACACTGAATATTCTGGCATATGCATTCCTCATCTCTTGCTATTCCATTACATTTGACAAGTCACAACACTCCCCACATGTCTCTTTTTTTCCTCATATTTGTAATTATTTACGGAAGGTCCACAGCTAATGGCCCTCAGTACTCGGCATAGAGGGGTGCAAAGAATCTCCGGGGATCATGTTGACAACACTATTGGCGTGAGGGCAGACACGTCTGGTGGTAGTAATGGTTCTCCCCTTAGCCATGCACCTCCCAATAGATCTGCTTCTTTCACTCTTCATTATTCTAACATTCGTGGGCTGACTTCTAATCTATTGTCTGTGGAACGGCACTTGGGTACTTTCCTCCCTAACCTCCTCCTCCTATCTGAAACCCAGCTGTCTATACATGCTTCCATTTCAAATCTCTCACTATAATCTGTATACTCGTTTTTGTTCCAAAGGTAGGGTCTGTGCCTACTGCAACACTAACACTCCTATTGCGAGGCTCATGGACCTTGAATCTCCTGAAGTTGATGTTCTCTGGCTAAATGTCTATTTCTCCACTACCACTATTTTCCTTTGCTTCTGCTACTGTTCTCCAAACCCCACTAAATTTGTGTCTTTCTTTGAATAACTGTCCTCGTTCCATGATTCCTTGCTATCTTCTCACCCACATGCCGAAGTTCTCTACATTGGAGACTTCAATGTACACCACACTGAGTGGCTTCATTCTTCTCACACTGATGTGGGAGGAAGTGAGGTCCTTGCTTTCTCTATTACTCATGATCTGGAGCAAATTATCAAACATCCTAATCGTGTTCCTGATCGTCATGAACATGCAGCAAACACTATTCACCTACTTCTTACTTCTAACCCTTCACACTACTCTTATTCTGTGCTTTCCCCTATTGGTAAATCTGACCACTCTATGATCTCAATCTCTTCCATTTTCGCTCCTCCTCCACCAATCCCTCCTACTCAGTGCCGCCTTTGGCACTTTGAGAGTACCCAACATGATAATTTGCGTAACTTGCACTTTGCATAACTGCCAACTCGTTTATAAACGATTCCAGCTCACCTGTTCCTCAATCTTTACCCCTCTCTAACCCTATGCCCTCCCTTATCCTTTCTTCATGCAAAGATCATAAGGTTCTTTGCTCACTAAAGACGAACTAGGCATCTGGTCCTGATGGTATCCCTGCAAGGTTCCTTAAGGAGTTTGCAGATGAACTGGCTCCTGTGCTTTGTCATCATTTTTGCCTCATTCTGTCAAACCAGTATCTATCCTTTATCTTGGAAGCATGCTCTAGTTCATCCTATTCCTATGAAGGGTGACTGCTCTATTCCTTCAAACTACCGACCTATTGCCCTAACCTCTTCTATTGCCAAAGTTTTCGAAATTTTGCTCAATGCTCACTTCTTGAAACACCTTGATTCTAACTCACTTATCTCCTTTCACCAGTTCGGCTCCCGCAAGGAAAGATCCACTGATGATCTCCTGTCCTATCTTACTATGGGGAATCCTTTGTCATTGCCCTTGATATCTCTAGGGCTTTTGACAAAGTCTGGCACAAGGCTCTGTTGGCCAAACTCCCTTTACCCCTTCTTTCTGTTCTCTGATTTCCAGTTTTCTTTCTGATCGTTTTATATCTGTAGTTATTACTGGTGCGACATCTAGCCCTTTCTCTATTATCACTGGTGCTCAACAGGGCTCTGTTCTTTCTCCTACTCTGTTCCTTCTCTTCATCAATGATCTTCTACACTCCCCATCTTCCTCTCTTCTTCATACCTTTGATGTTGACTCTACCCTTCACTTTTCCTCTGCCTTTTCTTCTCAACCCTCATCTGCTACTCATAATCAGTCTCGTATCACTCTTTCATCTACTCTCAACTCCGATTTGTAGAGAGTATCTGAGTGGGGAACTCAAAAGTTAGTTAAATTCAATGCCCCCAAGACATAGTTTCTGGCTATCTCTATCTTCTCCTCCTGATAACCCTGTTGTCTTCAAAACTAACGAAATTTACCCTCTTAATTATAACAACATATGAGGAATCCATATAGCCTCTAATTTATCTTGGAGGAATCACATAATCCAAGTTTCTAAATCTTCATAGAAAAACTGGAGACTTTGTTTCGTTTTTGCCATTACTTTTCAAACATACAAACAAACAAACAAACAACATTTATTTCCATTTCTGTTCAATGGTTATTCTTTTAAAAGTAAAATAACATATAAGTAGACATGTAATTAAATTAATAATTAAAAGGGTAATACATACAGTTAAATTAAATGTAGCTTTCCTAGAGAATAATAATGCTGTAATAAAAATGCTAACAATAATGTTAATAATAAAGTAGTAATAATAACACTCGATACAGTAGTGTTATTATCGGCATCATCACCATATTTGTTTTCCTTACAATGAGAATAATTAGTTCTTAACTTAGAGAACAGAGAAGTCGATATCAGTTTACATATAGAGAGGTTAGTGTTACAGGAAATCACATTAAATCATTAAGTTTAGTTTATGTGTGAGCAGCAACTATATGTCCAAAAGAAAACTATATAGTTTGCCTTTGAAAGCTGTGAAGGAGGATGCGTTTTTAAGATGCTCTGGAATATTGTGTTGGCCCTTTAAAAGTGATCATCCTTGAACCTGCTTCAGTGTTTGTTCTCTGAATAAAGAGCTCACTGCTCTGTCTTGTGTTGGTTCCCCTTATATCCCTGACTGTTTTTAAATCATATAGCCAGCTTGGATAATGATGGTCCAAAATTTTGTATACAAAAACATATATAGCATAAGCAACCTTGTTTTCTGCCTGCAGCCACCCAAATTTATCGAGAGCTGGTGTGATGTGGTCATATTTTCTTATTCCTCCTAGGGCAACTCGAGCTGCAAAATTAACATGCTTCTGTATTCTGTTTATCTAAGTCTTAGTGGTAGCTCCCAAAACAGTTGTGCAGTAATTAATGTGAATTAGGGCTAGAGATTCAACAACATTTATTCGAGTGGTAGTCTCAAAATTGTCTTTTATATGTGATAAGTACATTAATGTTCCTGTAACCTTTTTGCATACTTTATCTATATGGGTATCATACAACATGTAGTTATCAAAGTGACTTCCTAGGTTTTTGACTGCTTTGCTAGGTGTAATAATATTGCCGCAAAAATTAATTGTTTTGTTTTCTGGATTTTGTGGTATATTGAACCTTGACCCAATAAATATGCACTGTGTTTTACTTTAATTAGTTAACAGCCCAATTTCCTGAAAATAGGTTTTAATTTTTGACAGAGTGTATTCTGCTCGTAAGGTTAGCTCTAGGAGATTATTAATATCACCACTAAGGAGTAGTTGAGTGTCATCTGTATATTGTATGACTAGACAGTCAGAAATGAAAGAAGATATATCATTTACGTAAATGGAGAGGAGGATATGACCAAGTACTGATCCCTGTGGAACACCAAATGATACATTTTTTGGCATAGAGATAATGTTGTTAAGACGCATAGACTGTTTGCGATTAGATAAATACTCTCTAAACCTGCTCGGATCAATATTCAGTTTAGTACATTTACTTATAAGAATTTTATGGTTTACACAGTCGAAGGCTTTTGATAAGTCTAATAATACAAGCAGAGATATTTTTTCATAGCTATATTATTATATATACTATTCGTAACATTGAGTTGTGCAGTTGAAGTCGAGAGTTTTGGTCTGAAATCATGTTGGTTAATATCTAATAGTCTATTTGACTCTAAATATGACATAAGTTGTTATGCAACAATTTTTTCTAATATTTTAGAGAAAATGGGTAGCAGGGAAATGGGACAATAGCCTGTCACATCTTCTCTGTCCCCCTTTTTATGCAGAGGTATTACATGTGATTTTTTCCGAGAGTCAGGAAACTTGTTAGTAACAATGGAAGTGTTCATAATAGAATATAAGATACAATCATGGGTAGAGCATCTGTGATGAAATGAAATGGTATACTATCTGGACCATAAGAACCAGAGTTTCTTAGGCTCTTTATGGTAAGAATTAGGGTTGCACAATCGATAGGATTTATCTTGAAATACTCTCTTGTGCTTACATTAGAAGAATTGACATTTAAGAAATTACTAAAATTCACTGAGTTGATGTTTTCTTGTGCTTTCTCATATGTATTTTTGTCAACTTTAGCAAAATAATTATTAATGTTTTCCGCTGTCTTTCAACTCCGTAATATTTTCATAACTTTCTGAGGTAGTCTTTTCATTTGGTATCATGCTTCTTATCACTTTCCATGTTGCCGCTGTATCATGTCTAGAACCATTAAAATGTTTTTTGTAAAAGTATTTTTTACTTACACTGATGAGAGATCTGACACGTTTCTTTTATGCTATATAACGTTCTTGGAGAGTCATATCATATGTATTCAATTTTAGCTCTTTTTGTATTGTATTCTGATTTGCATTGCCTCTTTGATGTCATTAGTTAGCCAAGGGGCTGAGGGGTGGGTTATTTTTCTTGTAACAATGGGTGCACAACTATCTAAGCATTCACGGAAGAGTTTTGTTAGAATCTCAACCTGCAAAGCGACGTTCTCTGTGTTTATAATACTGTTAAGTACATTTGTGTTGTTGATTAATGCTTCACAAAAGATATCAGGGGAGTAATGTTTTAGACAATGGAATGTCTTGAAGAAAGGCTTCCTTTTGGGCTTGTTTATGTTTAGCATAGCAATGTTGAGCTCGTGATCTGCAATTAGGCAGGGAACTACGTCCCAATAGGATATACTTTCCACTTTATTTGTTATTATCAGATCTATTAGAGTCCTAGAATTAGGGGTTATGCGGGTCGGTTTTGTCACTATTTGTGTTAACTTCAAAGTGTTGATCACCCTTTTCATTTTGTTATCTGCTGAGAGTAAGTCATCATTAAAGTCACCAAGTATGTATACGGGTTTATGGCGCACACAGATATTTCTGAATGTTTCTGGCAGATGACTGAATGAACTGGAAGGTGCTTTAGGGTGACGGTAAACACACCCTACAATGAAAGATGTGAGTTTCTGATACTGAACAGTTATCCATAAATCTTCGAGCTCTTTAGTTTTTTCTAGACCTGTGGTTATTTCTGATGCACCAAGATAATTTCTAACATATATACAGACCCCACCCCCTCGGCCATGGTCATTGCAAAAAATTTAAACTATGGGATATTCACATATTTATTTTTAGTTGAAGGAGGAATCCAAGTATCACTTACACAGAGGATGTCTATCTTGTAGTCTTTGGTTAGCATTATTATTTCCTCAAAATGAGCGAGAAAGGACTGAGCGTTCACATGCACTAATGTTACATTTTTACCATGTTTCATCAGGGTGGTATCCATAGTCATAGTTGTAGTTTGTTCCTGGGTTTGTCCATGATTTGTATCGACTGTGTGATTCTGCTGGGAATTCATCATCATAGTGTGTTCTGGGGTTAGCCCATGGATCCTGGTGTCTGTACCTGCTGTTGGATGGGTAACGCTGATTTGAGTATGTGCCATGGTATGATCGGGCCTTTCAAAAGTTTGTATGCCTAGGTGAGTGTCTAGGGTTGTAAGAGCCATCTCTCCAGAAGTCTCTTGTACGCCGACGGCAATAAGAGAGGTTTGTATTGTGTCTCTTTCTGTAGTTTCGCGGATAAGGGATCGTTTCATAATCTCTTTGCTGTTTATTCTGGTATGACTGTAGTTTGGGATATTTTGTAGATAACCCAGGTTATGTCCATTGTTTGACCCTGCAAAATGGCTGGACAATTGTGCCTGTAGGCCATTGATTCAGTTTGTAAGCCACATATTCAATTCCTTTCGATATTGTTATTGCGAAGGAGACCTAATGTGGTTTGCGAGAAAGCTCCTTAATCAAGACTTCTTCAGAGAGAATGCCTTGATTTGTCAATATATTACATATCTCTCTCTCAAAGGGGTTGCCAGAAATGTGAATATATATTTGAGCTGTAACCCTTGCACTTACATTATTGGGTAACTGTGGCTGTGGGGGAGACGACTTCAATGGAATGTTTCGATTAGAGACTGCTTCTATTTTGTCTTTTCTGTTTTCTTCTCTGTTTCGTAACCTATTGCCACGTTGGTTATTTGTGCTGGATGGTGTAATTTAGTAGTCCTGGTTAGTGATAGTTGTTGTGTTGTTAAGAGTAGTGGAGAGGGGCTCTATATCTTCTTCGCTTTTTTTATAAAGGTTTTAACCATTCCTGCTTAGAATACTGTTTACACATCTGGGGTGTTTATTCTTATACTTATCTCCTTGATAGGGTTGAATCTAAGGCAGTCAGACTCATTAATGATCCTTCTCTTACTTCTAATCTGGATTATCTCTTTCTTTGCTGTAAGGTATCTTCCCTTTCTCTTTTCTTTCAAAACTACTTCCATCACTGCTCTGATGAGTTGGCGAATTGGATCTCTCCCCTACTGCCAAGGCTGCATAACACTCGCCAAACGGCCTCATCTCACAGGTACTGTGTGGAGATTAGTAGCTCGTGGCTTGGTCGAAGCAGTGACTGCTTCTTCCCATCTACCTCCAGACTCTGGAACTCTCTTCCTCCTTCTGTCTTTCCTAATTCTTATGACCTATCATCCTTCAAAAAACAGATCTATCGTCATTTCAGGGCCTAATCCTCCACGTCTCTGGGTCCTCTGTACTTTGACTGTATTTTCTGTGTGTTGTTTTCCTTTATATGACATTATCTCATCTTTCCCTTGTCCTTAACCTTTTTTTTTCCTTTCGTCTTGGTATTTTCTCGTGCCCGGCTTTTATTGATGAGGGCAGTTTACCTGTCCCGGTGCAACACTTATAAAAAAAAAAAATCTTGCCTTGCAGAAGCCGTACTGGTGATCGGAGATAAGTGAATTAGATTCAAGGCATTTCAAGAAGTGAGCATTGAGCAAAATTTCGAAAACTTTAGCAATAGAAGAGGTTAGAGCAATAGGTAGGTAGTTTGAAGGAATAGAGCAGTCATCCTTTATAGGAACAGGTTGAACTAGAGCATGCTTCCAAGATGAAGGATAGATACTGGTTGGCAGAATGAGGCGAAAAAGAGAGCAAAGCAATGGGGCCAGTTCATCTGCAAACTCCTTAAGGAACCTTGCAGGGATACCATCGGGACCACATGCCTTGTTTGTTTTTAACGAGCGAAGAACCTTATGAACATTGAGTGAAGAAAGGATAAGGGAGGGCATAGGGTTAGAGTGGGGTACAGATTGTGGAACAGGTGTGCTGGAATCGTCATAGAAGAGTTAGCAGAAAAATGAGAGGCAAAGAGAGTGGCTTTGTCAGTGGGAGAGCAAGCTATAGAACAAACAGAATGAATGAGAGGGGGAGAACTTGAGTAACAGAAGTTTTTGGAGAGGTTTTTGCTTAAGGATCAGAATCATTTGTCAGTGGGAGAGTAGTTAAGGTCATAAACTTTTCTTCTTATAAAGGAAGCCTTAGACCTTCAAATCTGAGCGTTACAGCAATTCCTAGCTACAATAAAAGCAGAGAGAGTTAAATCGGAAGAAGAGGCTTGGTAAGATCGGTGTGCCCGATTCCTGGCCTTGATAACCGTGGAGCAGTCACGGTCAAACCAAGGTTTAGGGGGATAGAAAGTTTTTGTAGAAGAGGGGATGTACGCCTCCGTTCCTGAGGTCATGACCTCGGCAACTTTTAGAGATACCTGATCAGGGTCGTGGGACCGAAAGTAGTAGTCATCCCATGGGAAGTCAAAGAGGAAGTTATGCAAATTAATCATGGTCAATGACATATTTTTGCCTAAATATTGCGAGGAAGGGTCAGTACCTAGCTCCTTAATTTTTAATATTAAGCTGGATGCCATGACTGAGGGTGTTAGGGAAAGAGTGCCATATGTGTTATGTTTTACGAGGTGACCTTGCATTGTGTGAGATGTAGCAGAAACTAGAGGTAAAGTTTTAGAGTTAGAGAATAAAATTTGGAGACAGAGAAATGAAGAAAAACAAATCCAGAACATGGGATAGGAAATGGAGGAGGAATATATTAGAATTCGAGATGCTATTCATCATCATCATTAGGATGGCATAGAAAACGAAGAGGAAACTCAGTGACAATGTCATCACCGAATATTATATGCAATGCAGTGGAACTGTGAAGAACTTTAAAATTTCCCCGGGAATTAGAGCTTAGGGTATTATATGAAATTATTTCGGATATAAATATGACAAAAGTCTTGAAATGGGTAGTTTTCCTAGTTTTTATTAACTTATTAATTCAACTTATTATAGTGTATGGCATGTGATCTCTGCTTATTGTAAAATAGATAAATACTTTAATGGTCCAAATTGAAGCCTCAAAGAGAGAGAGAGAGAGAGAGAGAGAGAGAGAGAGAGAGAGAGAGAGAGAGAGAGAGGAGAGAGAGAGAGAGAGAGAGAGAGGAGAGAGAGAGAGAGAGAGAGAGAGAGAGAGAGAGAGAGAGAGAGCCCTAATGGCTAGGTGACCATACCTCATGGTGTTATAAAACTTTGGAAGTCACCATTCATAAACTGAACTCTAGATTATTTTATTTTTTCAACCTGGAGCTATGATACCTTCACTTGTCATTTGCATGACATAACCTTATCAAAACATACATCCACACCACAACATAACCACACACAGACTGGAGATTTATTAAAAAGCTGCAAGAAATGGCAAAAATAGGTGGAAATGTCATGAAATGGATAAAAACATACTTAGAAGGAAGGGAACAGAGGGTTAGAGTAAGACACTCAGTGTCTGAATGGAGAAAAGTTAGTAGTGGAGTTCCACAGGGTTCAGTTTTAAGGCCATTTTTGTTACTTGTATATGTAAATGACCTACCAGATTCTGTAAATTCATTCATGAATATGTTTGCAGATGATGCAAAGATTGTGAAGAAAGTAAAAAACGAGAACAATGGTAGAGAACTTCAGGAGGATCTAAATAATCTGCCTGAGTGGTCAGATATTTGGTTAATGAAATTCAGTACTACAAAATGTAAGGTAATGAAAATGGGTACAAGTGCAAGAAGGCTCAAGCTTCAAGGAGTACAACTTCCAGAGACAGTGAATGAGAGGTCTGGGAGTAAACATACTGGCCGATTGTCTCCAGAAATGCATATAAATTGCATAGTAAGGGCAGCATATGCTTTCTTGGCAAAGGTAAGGGTAGCCATCAGGCACATGGACAAAGAAATGTTCAGAAATATTTAAGCAACCTATGTGAGGTCAAAGCTTGAATATGCAGCCCCCTTTTGGAATCCACACTTGAAAAAGCATGTTGTTAAGCTGAGAAAAGTCCAAAGACATGCCACGAAACTGGTGCCAGAAATACATAATCTCAGTTATGATGAGAGGCTGACGTAATTAGACTTACCATCACTCGAAGCTAGAAGTCTGAGGGGGGATATGGTGACAGTTTATAAATTCCTTCATGGTTATGACAGAGCGGGAGGTGATCGATATTTTGATATGGCTGGCACTAGAACTAGAGGACATAGTTTGAAGCTTCATAAGAAAACTTCTTTGCAGGATGTAAGGAGGTACTTTTTTTGTGTACGAGTAATTGTTAATTAGAAGTCGCTAAACGAGGAGGTAGTTAATGCTAACTTTTTAAGGACAAGTATGATAAGTATTACTAAGTACAAATTGGAATGATCAGAAGATGGAAAGTTATGAGCTTTGGGCTCTTTCCCGTAAGCACAATTAGGTAAATACATATAGCCTCTTTCACACCAAAGTGACACGTCAGTTGAAAACGAACATCAGGGGATATGAAACCTTTCACACAGAAGTGGTGTGACAAGTCCCTCGTGCCACTCTCAGAGTGGCACACAAGTCGCACGTGGCACATTGAATGTGTCACGCCACTTCTGTGTGAAAGGTTTCATATAATTCCGGATGTTCGTTTTCAAATGGCGTGCCACGTGCGACGTTCCACTTTGGTGTAAAAGCGGTTTCTATGATAAATGTGAATGAGTATGATAAGTGTGAGTAAAATGTGATAACGAACGGCGTTAGAGACAGACGTGTCAGAGATGGGGGAAGACTAGATGCTTTTTCCAGCACCCCCGTAGCAGGATTGAACCCACGTTAGTAAAGCTTGTCTACTTCCCTACTAGCGAGCTCTATGACTGAGCTAACGCGGGTCTCTCTCTCTCTTTCTTTATATATATATATATATATATATATATATATATATATATATATATATATATATATATATATATATATATATATATATATTATATATATATATATATATATATATATATATATATATATATATATATATATATATATATATATATATATATATATATATATATATATATATATATATATATATATATATATATATATATATATATATATATATATATATATATATATATATATATATATATATATATATATATATATATATATATATATATATATATATTATATATATATATATATATATATATATATATATATATATATATATATATATATATATATATATATTATATTTACCATGTAGTAGGTTGGCCCATACGGTTCTTTTTCTATGCCTATGTCAATATCGAATAATCTTGGATATTCCATACACATCTCTTTTACATCTGACAAGTCACAAACTTCCCATCTCTGTTTCTCTTTAATTTACGTTTTTGTAACCTGGCCCGATGAGGGCAGATTTTTTTTTTTCTGCCCATCCTGGCGTCACGATCATTAAAAATAAAAATAAAACTCACGACAGAGAACAAGTAACACGAAATAACCTTTCTATTTTTCCTCTATTTTCCTCATGTTCGCGCAACACAGTCCCACTCTCGAGGAAAAGCATAGAGTATATAACGTATCATATACGCAAAAGCGCATCCAAGCAAAGGGCATATTTCACTACGTAATCCCATTGTGGCGTACGCATCGGCACAGGATGACGAAATACAGTCACAACTCAATATTGTAACTAACTTTCCTGCATATTTGTCTCGTTTATTAATCTCATATTTTCCTTGTTACGTGTCTTAAGTGTAACAGGACAATCGTTACCCTAGTTACATTGTTAGTGTGGGGAGGATTTTTATCTGTCTGAGAATACAGGTGTAAAGTGTTCTTATGGATGTTATTATCCAAAGAAAATAAATTGTTAATATATATATATATATATATATATATATATATATATATATATATATATATATATATATATATATATATATATATATATATATATATATACACACACACAAACATAAGCCTGTTACGTAAAGTCATTTGTGACTGAGGAACTACACACTTTATATTTATATGTTATCTTGCTGTGATACGTGACATTGCAAATGAAAACGTCATATTTAAGAGGCCGTTAAAGGCGGTAACAATTGCAAACAGCATAAAATATTAAGTAACAACTTCACATATTCTAAATATTATATTCTCATCCATGGATAATCGTGCTCAAATTTACAAGTAATTATGAAATATTATTTTCCATAAAGTCATTGGCTCTTTGTGGAATATTAAATAAATCCATAAATTATTTCCGTATACAAATTATTGTTTTGCTTACTATTTCTACGAAATATGAAGTTTAAGTAATGTCAAAATATTACGGCTTTTTGTTTCATTATGGATGTGATCACTGTCGCTGTTCAATTTTAACTGAGAATCGACTTTAAAATTTATAGAAATATTCAACACACACATTTTGTTCTATTTTATTTAGGAAGATGCACTTAAGAGCTGTTGTTGTTGCACCATATATGTAGAATTTAAAGCTGTAATATGAATAAACATCCGAAACATTTCAATGAAAATGAACTCTGAATGTCTTTGCAGCCTATTAATAAAGGAGACTTAAATCCCATATTAATATTAAATACACACAGACAAATATAAGCTGATGAGAACGGGTACAAGTGCAAGAAGGCCAAATTTTGGGTACTCAACAACAGGTGCAGAACTTCAAGAGATAGTGAATAGGAGACAATTCAAGGGGTCAACATACTGGTAGATATGTAATTACCTAATTGTGTTTACGGGAAAGAGTCCAAAGCTCGTATCTTCCCGTCTCCTGATCGGTTCCATTTTATACTTAGTGATACTTATCATACCTGTCCTTAAAACTATGGATTGAGATAGCATTAACTACCTTCTCGCTTAGCCAATTCCAATTATCAACTACTCTTACACTGAAAAAGTATTTCCTTACATCCTGCAAAGAAGTTTTCTTACGAAGCTTCAAACTATGACCTCTAGTTCTAGAGCCAGCCATATCAAATATTGATCCCTATCCACTCTATCATAACCATGAAGGAATTTAAAGACTATCACCATATCCCCCCCTCAATCTTCTAGCTTCGAGTGATGGTAAGTCTAATTCCCTCAGCCTCTCATCATAACTGAGATTGCGTATTTCTGGCACCAGTTTCGTGGCATGTCTTTGAACTTTTTCAAGTTTAGCTATGTGCTTTTTCAAGTGTGGATTCCAAAAGGGGGCTGCATATTCGAGTTTTGGCCCCACATAGGTTACATAAATATTTCTGAACATTTCCTTGTCCATGTGCCTGAAGGCTACCCTTACATTTGATAAGAATGCATATGCTGCCCTTACTAAGCCATTTATATGTATCTCTGGAGACAAATCTGCCAGTATGTTTACTCCTAGACCTCTCTCATTTTCTGTCTCTTGAAGTTGTACTCCAGCCACCGAGTAGTCAAGCTTGGGCCTTCTTGCACTTGTACCCATTCTCATTACCTTACATTTTAAAGTATTGAATTTCATTAGCCACTTTTCTGACCACTCATGAAGACTATTTAGATCTTCCTGACGTTCTCTACCATTGTTCTCTTTTTTTACTTTCTTCACAATCTTTGCATCATCTGCAAACATATTCATGAATGAATTTACAGACTCTGGTAGGTCATTTACATATACAAGGAACAAAAGTGGCCCTAAAATTGAACCCTGTGGAACTCCACTACTAACTCTTCTCCATTCAGACACTGAGTGTCTTACTCTAACCCTCTGTTCCCTTCCTTCTAAGTAAGTTTTTATCCATTCCAAGATATTTCCACCTATTTTAGCCATTGCTTGCAGCTTCATAATAAGTCTCCCATATGGAACAGTGTCAAATGCTTTCTGGAAGTCTAGCAAGATGCAAGCTGCCCAGCCCTCTCTTTCCTGTAAGATTCGGCTTACCTCATCATAAAATTCTAATAAGTTTGTTACTGTTGATCTACCTTCTCTGAAGCCATGTTGCTTCACTGACAAAAAGTTGAAGGATTCCAAGAGAAGAGAGATATGTTTCGTTAGTAGTTTGCTGGTCAAGGAAACTGGTCTATAGTTCAGAGCCGTATCCCTCCTTCCCTTTTTGAAGATAGGTATCACATTTTCTTGTTTCCAGCATCTTGGAATCTCCCCCGACTCCCGTGACTTTTTAAATATGATACCCAGTGCCACTGATATTGAGTTTACGCATTTTTTAAGTACATGAGGGGATATGTCATCAGGACCTGTAGCTTTATGAACATCTAAATTCATCAGCACTTTGCATACCTCTGTGGCTGTAAGGTTGATGTTCTCTAATACCAGCCCTTGAGCTTCTATCTCTGCAATCTGAGAGGGTGGTCTCCGGAAATGCGTGTAAATGGCATATTAAGGGTTGCATATGCTTTTATTGGCAAATGTAAGGGTAGTCTTCAAATACATGGACAAGGAAATGTTTAGAAATATTTAAGAACCTTATATGAGGCCAAAGCTTGGATATGAAAAAGCATATAAATAAGCTGGAAAAAGTTCAGACGCATGCTACGAAACTGGTGCCAGGAATACGTAATCTTAGTTTTGAGATGTTTATGTAGCAAGACTTATCATCACTTAAAGCTAGATAAATGAGGGTTAATATGGTATTGGTTTTTAAATTCCTTCATGGTTTTCACAGAGTAATTAGTAATTGATATTTTGTTATGGCTGGCTTTAGAACTGGAAATTATAGTTTGGAGCTTTGTAAGAAAATTTCTTTGTAGGAAGGAAGGAAGTACTTTTTTAGTGTAAGAAAAGTTAATGATTGGATATATATATATATATATATATATATATATATATATATATATATATATATATATATATATATATATATATATATATATATATATATATATATATATATATATATATATATATATATATATATATATATATATATATATATATATATATATATATATATATATATATATATATATATATATATATATATATATATATATATATATATATATATATATATATATATATATATATATATATATATATATATATATATATATATATATATATATATATATATATATATATATATATATATATATATATATATATATATATATATATATATATATATATATATATATACCTAATTGTGTTTACGGGAAAGAGCCCAAAGCTCATATCTTCCCGTCTCCTGATCGGTTCCATTTTATACTTAGTGATACTTACCATACCTGTCCTTAAAACTATGGATTGATATAGCATTAACTACCTCCTCGCTTAGCCAATTCCAATTATCAACTACTCTTACACTGAAAAAGTATTTTCTTACATCCTGCAAAGAAGTTTTCTTACCAAGCTTCAAACTATGACCTCTAGTTCTAGAGTCAGCCATATCAAAATATCGATCCCTATCCACTCTATCATAACCATGAAGGAATTTAAAGACTGTCACCATATCCCCCCTCAATCTTCTAGCTTCGAGTGATGATGAGTCTAATTCCCTCAGCCTCTCATCATAACTGAGATTGCGTATTTCTGGCACCAGTTTCGTGGCATGTCTTTGAACTTTTTCAAGCTTATCTCTGTGCTTTTTCAATGTGGACTCCAAAAGGGGGCTGCATATTCGAGTTTTGGCCCCACATAGGTTACATAAATATTTCTGAACATTTCCTTGTCCATGTGCCTGAAGGCTACCCTTACATTTGATAAGAATGCATATGCTGCCCTTACTATACCATTTATATGTATTTCTGGAGACAAATCTGTCAGTATGTTTAATCCTAGATCTCTCTCATTTTCTGTCTCTTGAAGTTGTACTCCAGCCACCGAGTAATCAAACTTGGGCCTTCTTGCACTTGTACCCATTCTCATTACCTTATAATTTGAAGTATTGAATTTCATTAGCCACTTTTCTGACCACTCATGCAGACTATTTAGATCCTCCTGAAGTTCTCTACCAATGTTCTCGTTTTTTACTTTCTTCACAATCTTTGCATCATCTGCAAACATATTCATGAATGAATTTACAGACTCTGGTAGGTCATTTACATATACAAGGAACAAAAATGGCCCTAAAACTGAACCCTGTGGAATTCCACTACTAACTCTTCTCCATTCAGACACTGAGTGTCTTACTCTAACCCTCTGGTCCCTTCCTTCTAAGTAAGTTTTTATCCATTCCAAGACATTTCCACCTATTTTAGCCATTGCTTGCAGCTTCATAATAAGTCTCCCATTTGGAACAGTGTCAAACGCGAAGTCTAGGAATATGCAATCTGCCCAGCCTTCTCTTTCCTGTAAGATTCGGCTTACCTCATCATAAAATTCTAATAAGTTTGTTACTGTTGATCTACCTTCTCTGAAGCCATGTTGCCTCACTGACAAAAAGTTGAAGGATTCCAAGTGAAGAGAGATATGTTTCCTTAGTAGGTTCTCCATAACTTTGCAAACTATGCTGGTCAAGGAAACTGGTCTATAGTTCAGAGCCGTATTCCTCCTTCAATTTTTGAAGATAGGTATCACATTTGCTCGTTTCCAGCATCTTGGGATCTCCCCTGACTCCAGTGACTTTTCAAATATTATACTTAGTGCCAATGATACTGAGTTTGCGCATTTTTTAAGTACATGAGGGGATATGTCATCAGGACCTGTAGCTTTATGAACATCTAAATCCATCAGCGCTTTGCATACCTCTGTGGCTGTAAGGTTGATGTTCTCTAATACCGGCCCTTGAGCTTCTATCTCTTCAATCTGAGGGGGTTGGGGTATTTTCTACTGTAAATACTGACTGAAACTCCTTGTTCAATTCTTTGCAGATCTCTTCATCCGTCTCAGTGATGCTTCCATCCGCTTTCTTTAGCCTTAAAACCTGTTCTTTTACCTTCAGTTTTCCTCTGATAAAGCTGTGGAAAAGCTTGGGATTTTCTTTAGCCTTCCTGGTGATGTCCCTCTCATAGAGTCTCTCTGCCTCTCTCCTTTTACTTAGGTAGTCATTTCTTGCTCTTTTGTAGATTTGCCAGGCATTTATGTTTTTTCTCCTCCTATACCTTTTCCAGCATTTGTCTCTCCACTCCTTAGCTATTTTATGAATTACACCTACTTTGGTGACAGGTATGCAACAATCTACTATCTTCCCATATTTATCACAAAAGATGTCATACATTTCTTGTACAGATTTGTTGTAAAATAAGGTTCTCCAGTCAATAACTGCAAAAAGCTCATTCATTTTGATGTAATTTCCTTTCGGATAGTTCCTCCTCATGTCCTCAGTGCCTCTACTCTCAGGCAGAATATCTTCAATGATATACTCCATCAACAACACACAGTGGTCACTCTTTCCAATTGGTGGTTCATACTCATTTTTTTCAATATCCAACACATTATCTGTGAATAGTAGATCAAGTAGTGAAGGCTCATCCCCACCCCTGGCCCTCGTTGGTTCCATTACATGTTGGTGTAGGAAATTCCCTTGTATGCAATCTAGGAATATTGCCCCGAATGAGTCCTCACCACTGTGTGGGTCAAGATTTATCCAATCTATCTCTTTATGATTAAAATCTCCCATAATCAAAATCCTACATTTTCTCTTCCGTGCCATGTTAACAACTGAGTTTATGACTTCAATAGTACCTATATGACTTTCCTCATAAACTTCTAGCCTATTCTGGTTCCTTGGTGGGTTATATACAACAGTTATTATAATGCTCTCTGACCCAGTGTTTATGCGAGCAACAAGAAATTCCTTGAACCAAGTTTATTTCTTCAACTTCAATCCTTTCACTTATGAGCAGTGCTATCCCTCCACCAGTCCTCTCAGATCTTTCAACCCTTAATATTCTGAAGCCCTTAGGAAAAACTGTGACACTGTTTATGTCCTCACTCAACTTAGTCTCTGTAATTGCTACTATATCTGCCATACTGTTGTGAATCCTATCTTTTAATTCTACTGCCTTACCAGCTAATCCATCAGCATTTGTGTATAACAATCTTAATGAGACCCCATCCCCTGATGTGCTGTCATTATCTTCTTTATCTCCCCTTTGTCTGGAAGAACTCTGAAATGAAAATTTTTCTTCTCTTCTTCAATTCTTTCCTCACTTAACCTTCTTGCCTCTTACAACAAGTTTTTGATCTTTCCCATCTCTTCCTGTGTTCTGTATTGTCTAATGAACACTTCTTTGAAATCTTTTAGACTTTTTTTTCTCAACAATATTTCCCTACATGTTTCCCCTCTCTCAAAGGTAACTTTTGTTGGTCTCGGCTTTCCTTCCCTCGAATATTTGCCTAGTTGGTGTATGTTTACAATATCCTCAGGACCACAAACTACTCCAAGTTTTCTTATAAGGTCTACAACCCTAGCTTTATTTTCTTGAAGTCTCCCCTGCCATGTTGGCTCCTGGGATTCGCTTATGCCTGAGATTACCACTGTCTTCTCTTTATGAAGAGCCTGTTTGATGAGTGGATTTGCCCTTTCCATCACAATGTCTTTCATTTTTTCGATTACTGTCTCTTTATAGTCAACTGTTTGTATGTTTTCCAGTGCCACCACCTTTACAGCCTCTTTTACTGCCACAGTCCCCTTTAGTGCACCAGCAAAGGAAGTTTTCATGGCATCATTTTCCATATTCAGCTCCTGGAACTTTTTTCTAAACTGTTCAATGTTTTCCTTAATCTGGACATTCCAAGCTGCAATCTCGTCTCTCTCAGAAGAGAGCAGTGAACTAACATCTAATTCATTTAGGTTGTCATTTAGCTGTTTGCTTTTATCTACTTGTTTAGAAATTCTGGTTTCTAGTTTCTAATTATAATAATAAGACATCCTTTTTAAACAATACTGAATATTTCTTTTAGGACGTATTATACCTTTCCCAAGGCTTTCTTCATAAGAAGCAGAATGCAAAATTCACGGCCATTTCTCTATAACAGCAATAGATATCGTGTGATTTACTATATGGAATGTTGAGTACTGTCTGCATACCTCGCCGAAAATTCTTAAAACTATCTCTCTTATTTATGAGTTCAATTAATATTTATTCATTCAATTTGTATATCATCGTATTTTGTAAAGAACAATGTTAGTCTGGTTATTAATAGAAATGTTTTCAAGATAAAGTGATTACTGAAAGTGGAAGAAGGTAATCCTCAGAAAAAAAAATTGGAATGGCAGCATTATCAATCATTATTACTGCTTCATGCTACCAGTATAATTACTTACCAGAAAATGGACTAATATAATTTATTATTACAGAACGTTGCCAAATACACAATGATCAATGGGCGATTGCAAAGAAAAAGCGACGCACTGAACTGTGCTGTTTTAGGATTTACGAGCCTCATAATTTACATAGTAATGATAATTAACAACAAGCTGGAATTTACGGAGGAAGTACAAATGTTTGATATGTCTACCATTTCACCTCTAGAAAATAATGATTTCCGTCGCGCTCCCAAGGAACGACAAACCATGAATCACTTTCCATTTGCCAGTGGGCGATTTCTGTCGCCTCCTTCTGGTCGATCTATGACTCTCTACGAAACAAACCACGCCTTCATCGTTCTGGAAGAAGTGCTACAACAAACGACCTACAGTGCAGTGGAATCGGATCCCAAGAAAACAACAAATATTATAGAATATTCATTTCATCTCAATAAGAAACAAGAAGCAATATTACTCACTTCGCCCCCATCAACCGTGATAGAATCTCACTACACGAAAAGGTATGTCAGTAAATAGTTTTAATTACTCGGTATATACTCTCTTAAACTTTTATATTCTTCAATATAATGTGTGCTAATTCATCAGTACACTAAACAGCTCTCTTTTGTATATGGAAAGACTAAAACCTTTTCTTGATTGTCGCTGATATCCAAGATTGTTGGAAAGTCAGTAAGCATACAAGCCAAACTTCATTCGCAAACAAAGCCAGTTACAAGTGCGGTTCTAACATTGACAATCAAAACTTGACAAAAATAAGCCAGCACCTCCTGTAGAGACATATATTTTTTTATCAGAGTAATATTACTTCCTACAAAAACAGACACTACAAACCAATGAAGCTGAAACTAGGAGACCGTAATTCTGTCTGGGACACTGAAAACAGGACACTCAGCAGCGCCTCTAAGTACTTCTCGTACTTTGATAACATGCAAGCACAATGCAAGAAGCTTGTGAGACTGGGAGGAACTCTGAATTGCGACAATGTAGGCGACGAAAACCGGATGGATGGACATAAGGTAAAAGTGAAATTCTTAAGGTTTTGATTAGTGATGTAAAATGCTCTCAAGTAGACATTTAAATTTTTAGTTTTTTGCTATTTGTGAATCACAATTTGCACCCATTCGCCATAAACAACTGGATTATAATATATTTTCATGACTATTCATTCGTTCTGGGTTCCCCATTCAAAAACTCTTCTTGCTACTGCAACTACTACTACAACTAGTAGTAGTAGTAGTAATAATACATATACAACGGACGTTATCTCCAATGTAGAAGAACGACAGTCATAGCAGACAACCGTGCATGAAAAAGATATTTAACCCCGTTAACTCTACTACTACTACTACTACTACTACTACTACTACTACTACTACTACTACTACTACCACTACTACTACTACTACTACTACTACAACCTAGTTTCTAATAATAATAATAATAATAATAATAATAATAATAATAATAATAGCAATGGGAGAAAAAATAATTGAAGATTTATATCAGCAACCATTGAGAGGATCTCTATTAAATGAGAACTGTACGCTAAATTAAACTGTATGAGTAGTTTTATGCATGATCTATTACCATTGCTTAGGGGAATATTATATAGGATATAAATTATAATGCAACTATCGTTAAAGAAAAATATATGAATATAAAAGAATATTGTCACTTACAAGATATAACGGTCTAAGCACCACATACATACGAGGAGAGACTGAGGGAATTAGACTTACCATCACTCGAAGCTACAAGATTGAGGGGGGATATGTGAAGGTTTTTTTATATTTCTTCATGGTTTTGACAGAGTGAATAGGGATAGATGTTTTGATATAGTTGGCTCTAGAACTAGAAGTTTGAAGCTTCGCAAGAAAACTTCTTTGCAGGAGGAAAGGAGGTACATTTTAATGTAAGAAGTGTTGATAGTTGGAATTCGCTAAGCGAGGAGGTACTTAATGTCAACTGAATTCATGGTTTTAAGGACAAATATAATAAGTATCACTTGAGTATAAAAATGAAACTGACCAGGAGTCGGGAAGTTACGAGCAAAGGGCTTTTTCCTGTAAGCACAATTAGGTTATTCCAGCTTTATCAGAGGAAAGTTGAAGGTCAAAGAACAAGTTTGAAAGTTAAAATAGGGATGGTGGAAGCATCAAAGAGACAGATGGAGATATCTGTAATAATTGAACAAGGAGTTTCAGCCAGTATGTATAGTAGAATATACTGCATCCCCTCAAATTGCGGAGTTGAGATCATGAGCCAGTACTAAAGAATATAATTTTTTCAGCTACAGAGGTATGTATAGCACTGATGGAGTGCAATACCCATTAAGCTACAGGTTCCGATGACATATCCCCTCACGTACTTATGAAGTGCAGTACCACAATATCGGTGGCGCTATGCATCATATTTGAAAGTCGATGGAATCTTTGGAGATTCCAAGATGCTGGAAACAAGCGAAAGTGGTACCTATCTTCCAAGAGGGTAGGAGAGACACAGCTCTGAACAATAGCCTTATTAACTTGGCCAGTATAGTATGCAATGTAATCCTTCAACTTTTTGTTAGTAACTCAACAAGGCTTCAGAGAAGGAAAATCTACAAAAATAAACTTAGAAAAATTTTATGATGAGGTAAACCAGACCTTACAAGAAAGAGAGGCTTGAGCAGTCTGCTTATTCTTAAATTTTCAGGAGGCATGGATACATTCAGCCATGGGAGACTTATTAAGAACCAGCAAGTAATGGCAAAAAAAGGCTGATATATCTTGGAACACACACACATCGCGGGCATTAGAACACGCAATCAGTATCTTTCAAATTTTTCCTTGTATTTTTAAGTGAACCGAGTCTAAAGTATAAATCTTGAACCAAATCTGCCTGAATAGAGATGCTGCAGAGTATTGTGAATAAAAAATATATTTGTAGTAAGAGAGACTGTCCTAAATTCATAAAGGGAAATTCTATAAAAAGACTTATGAGAGGGGAAAAAGAAGCTGTCCTGCTCTGTCTTAAAGGAAGTTTAGAAGAGCTGCCAGAGGCGAAGTCATCACATTACGTAAATTTTTGTGCAAATCAGGGAGAGCTCTTACAGCTTTATTACCTGATCCTTTGATTTCACATCTTGTTAAAATCAATATCTTTCCCATAGAGAATAACTTGATAGTCAATTTGTTATATGAAATAAATGAATAGATAAATTAATAAATACAAAATATTACACCTGTCAACAGTGTTGAGTAAAGATGCCAAGAGAACAGATGTTTTATTATTTTTTCTTTTTGGTCTGTTCTCTTTTGTTATTTTATTTTGTTTAAATTGAGTTAGATTTAAATTCTGATCCCGTGATAACATACCTTGGTTAAAAACTGATTAATCATTTTTCTTCTGAAATGACAAGAAGAAAATATAGCAGAAACAGGTGTTAAAGCTTCAAGTGGATGTCTTCACGGTTGCATATTCGAGTTTTCCTTCATGTGGGCTTTTTTTGAATTTTTTTCATCTCTAACTACCAGAGTCAAGTTTTAAGTTAGGTGTTACCAGAAAAGAGATGAACTAAGTAACTAATTTAGTACTCACATGAAGATATAGCTATTCTGTGTGAAGTTAAATAGAAATTTTTTTCTCTCTTTTGTTTCTATATATATATATATATATATATATATATATATATATATATATATATATATATATATATATATATATATATATATATATGAGAGGCAAAACATCAAAATGAAACCATCTCTGTCCCTAACCCCCCCCCCTTCCAATGGTTGGAGGAGTGGTGGTAGAGGATCTCTGGGGGTTGTAGGAGGAGGAGTAGCCCTTACAAGCCTGAAACAAAAGTCAAGGACCTTGAGACCATTGTAATAAACCTGGATAATAAAATTCGGAATATGAATAGAGAAATGAAAGAGAATGAATCACTTAATGAGGTAATAAGATCTCTGGAGGAAGCAAATAGGGCACAAGGGCAGGAGAGAAAAGAACTAGAAAAACGAATAAAGAGGCTGAAAGGAGAATATCATGAACTAGAAACCAGAATTTCCAAACAAGAAGCTAACAACAAACAGTTCAATGAAAACCTGAATTAATTAAATGTTAGTTCACTGCTCTCTTCTGAGAGAGACGAGATTGCAGCTTCGAATGTCCAGATAAAGGAAAACATTAAACAGTTTTGAACAGTTTCAGGAGCTCAATACGAAACATGATCCCATGAAAATTTTCTTTGCAGATGCAGTAAAGGGGAAAGTGGAGGTAAAGAGGTTGTGAGGGTGATGGCACTGGAATACGTACAAACAGTTGACTATAAACAAACAGTAATAGAAAAAAATGAAAGATATTGTGATGGAAAGGGTAATCCACCGATTAAACAGGCACTTGATAAAGAGAAGAGAGTGGCAATTTCAGGTATAAGTGAATCCCAGTAGTCTACATGGCAAAGGAATTTGAACAAAATAAAGCTAGGGTTTTAGAACTGAAAAGGGAGCTTCGAGTAGTATGTGGTCTGGAGAATATTGTGAACATTCACCAACTTGGTAAATATTCTAGGGAGTGAAAGGCAAGACCAATGAGAGAGGGGACACATGTAGAGAAATACTGATGAGAAGAAAACCTAAAAGACCTTCAATAATTCAAAACAGTGCTCATTAGACCATACAGGAAGATATGGAAAGGATAAAAAACTTGTTGAAAGAAGCTAGAATGCTAAATGAGGGAAGAAATTAAAAAGAAAAGAAAAATGTTTTTTGTTCAGATTTTCTTCCAGCCAAAGAGAAAATAAAGAAGTTATTGATAGAAGATCAGGGGATTTGGCCTCATCAATACTGCTGTACATATATGTTTATGGAATAGCTGGTAAGGCAGTAGAATTAAAGGGTAGGATTCACAACAGTAAGGTAGATATAGTAGTGGTTACAGCGACTAAGTCAAGTGAGGACATAATCAGTGTCACAGTCTTTCCTAGGGGTTTCAGAATATTAAGGGTTGAAAGATCTGAGAGAACTGGTGGAGGGATAGCACTGCTCATAAGTGAAAGATTTCTGGTTAAGAAAGTGAACTTTGCTATAGAAAGTGAGTTCAAAAATTTTCTTTTTGCTCGCATAAATACTTGGGTCAGAGAGCATTATAATAACTGTTGTATATAACCCAACAAGTACCAACATAGGCTAGACGTTTATGAGGAAAGTCTTATAGGTACTATGAAGTCATAAACTCATATGTTAACATTGCATGGGAGAGAATACATAGGACTTTGATTACGGGAGATTTTTACCAAAGAGATTTAGATTGGATAAATCTTGACCCTCAGAGTGGGGAGGACTCATTTGAGGAAAGATTTCTTGATTGTGTACAAGGAAATTTGCTACACCAACATGTACTGGAACCAATTAGTATTCACAGATAATGTGTTGGATATTGAAAAAATTGAGTATGAACCACCAATTGGAAAGAGTGACCATTGTGCGTTGTTGATGGAGTATATCATCGAAGATTTTCTGCCTGAAAGTAGAGACACAAAGAACACGAGGAGGAACTATCCTAAAGGAGAGTACATTAAAATTAATCATCTTTTTGCAGTTATTGACAGGAGGATCTCATTTAACGACAAATCTGTATAAGAAATGTATGACATTTGTGAGGAATATGGGATGATAGTATATTGCCGCCCGTTGCTATACTACAGCTGAAGGTTTTTTGAACTTGAATACGACTGTCCAGAACAGTTCAATGTTAAGTCTTCCTTCAGTTACGGTTCTTTTTCTATGCCTACATCAACACTGAATATTCTTGGATATTCATTACACATCTCTTGTTATCCCTTCACATCTGACAAGTCATGACACTCTCCATTTCTGTTTCTCTTTACTTTATGTATTCTTTGTGCCCAGACCTGATGAGGGCTGTTTTATTTATTTATTTTTTGGACCGTTCTGGTGTCTCAATCATAATAAAAAAAAAACTTCCACCAAAATAGGAGTTATTCATGCAAGAGAGAAATGGTCCAATAATGAGTGTAAGACAACTAACGAGAGGAGAGACAAATGCTGGAAAAGGGATAGGAGGAGAAAAAGCATATATGCCTGGCATATTTATAAAAGAGTAAGAAATGATCACTTAAGCAACAGAAGAGAGGCAGAGAAAGCCTATGAAAGGGAAATCATCAGCAAGGCTAAGGAATATCTCAAACTTTTCCACAGCTTTATCAGAGGAAAACTGAAGGTCAAAGAACAGGTTTTTAAGCTAAAGAGAGCGCACGGAAGAGTCACTGAGATGGACGAAGAGCTCTGCGAAGAATTGAACAAGGAGTTTCAGTCAGTAATTACAGCAGAAAATACCCCATCCCCTCAGATTGCAGAGATAGGACCTCATGGGCAGGTATTTGAGAACATCATCTTTTCAGCCACAAAGGTATGCAAAGCGATGATGAAGTTAGATACCCATACAGCTACAGGCCCTGATGATATATCCCTTTATGTACTTAAGAAATGCGCTAAATCAATAACAGCGGCACTATGTATCATATATCAAAATTCGCTGGAATCAGGGAAGATTCCAAAATGCTGGAAACAAATGAATGTGGTACCTATCTTCAAAAATGGGAAGGAGGGATACGGCTCTAAACAACAGACCTGTTTCCTTGACAAGCATAGATTGCAGAGTTATGGAAAAAATACTAAGAAAACATAATCTTCACTAGGAATCCTTCAACATATTGTCAGTGAGACAAAATGGCTTGATAGAAGGTAAATCAACAGCAACAAACTTATTAGAATTTTATTTTGGGATAAACTGAATCTCACACGAAAAAGAAGGCTGATCAGATTATATATTCCTATATTTCAGAAGGTATTTGATACAGTTCCACACAGGAGACTTATTAAGTCGCAAGCATGGCGAGAATAGGTGGAAATGTATTGGAAAGGATAAAAACTTACTTAGAAAAACGGAACAGAGGGTTAGAGTAAACACTTAGGGTCTGAATGGAGAAGAGTTAGTAGTGGAGTTCCATACGCTTCAGTTTTAGGGCCAATTTTGTTCCCTGTATATGTAAATGACTTACTAGAGTCTGTAATTCGTTCATGAATATGCTTGAAGATGATACAAAGATTGTCAAGAAAGTAAGAGACGAGAAAAATGGTAGAAAAAACTTCTTGAAAATGTAAATAGTCTGCATGAGTGGTCAGAAAAGTGGCTAATGAAATTTAGTACTTGTAAATGTAAGGTTTTGAGAATGGGTACAAGTGCAAGAAGACCCAAGCTTGAATTCTCAATAGCAGGAACAGAACTTCTAGTGATAGAGAATGAGAGAGATCTAGGAGTAAATATACTGGCAGATTTGTCTCCAGAAATGCATATAAATGGCATAGTAAGGGCAGCATATGTTTTCTTGCCTTCAGGCACATGACCAAAGAAATGTTAAAAATATCTATGTAACCTATGTGAGGCAAAAGCTTGAATTCACAGCCCCCTTTTGGAACCCACACTTGAAAAAAAGCACGTAGTAGAGCAGGAAAAAGTTCACAGACAAGCCACAAAAGTGTTGTCAGAAATATGCATTTTTAGTTATGATGAGAAGCTGAAGGAATTATACTTATCACTCGAAGCTAGAAAAATGAGGGGGATATGGTGACTGTTTTTAAATTCTTTTATCGATATGACAGAGTGGATAGGGATCGATCCATTGATATGGCTGGCATTAGAACTAATGGCCATAGTTTGAAGTTTAGTAAAAGACTTCTTTGCAGAATGTAAGGAAGTACTTTTTTTAGTGTAAAAGTAGTTGATGATTCGAATTGGCTAAGCGAAGAGGTAGTTAATGCCTACTTAATTCATAATATTAAGGCCAAGTATGATAAGTATCACAAAGTAAAAAAAAATGGAACCAACCAAGAGACGGGGCGTTATGAGCATGGGGTCTTTCCCGCAATTAGGTAAATAAATAAATAAATAAATAAATATATATATATATATATATATATATATATATATATATATATATATATATATATATATATATATATATATATATGTATATCTCTCTCTCTCTCTCTCTCTCTCTCTCTCTCTCTCTCTCTCTCTCTCTCTCTCTCTCTCTCTCTCTCTCTCTCTCTCTCTCTATCTATATATATATATATATATATATATATATATATATATATATATATATATATATATATATATATATATATATATATATATATATATATATATAATATATATATATATATATATATATATATATATATATATATATATATATATATATATATATATATATATATATATATATATATATATATATATATATATACAAACACACACACACTAAGTCTAAAATGGAACCGATCAGGAGACGGGAAGATACGAGCTTTGGGCTCTTTCCCGTAAACACAATTAGGTAATCACAAGAAGGTTAAATGAGGGAAAAAATGAAGAAGAGGAGAAAAATTTCAATTTCAGGGTTCTTCCAGACAAAGGGGAGATAAAGAAGATAATGACAAAAGATCAGGGGATGGGGCCTCACTAAGATTGTCATACGCAAATGCTGATGGATCAGCTGGTAAGGAAGTAGAATTAAAAAATAGGATTCACAACAGTAAGGCAGATATAGTAGCAATTACAGAGACTAAGTTGAGTGAGGACATAAACAGTGTCACAGTTTTTCCTAAGGGCTTCAGAATATTAAGGGTTGAAAGATCTGACAGGACTGATGGAGGGATAGCACTGCTTATAAGTAAAAGGATTCAAGTTGAAGAAATAAACTTGGCTATAGAAAGTGAGTTCAAGGAATTTCTTGCTGCTCGCATAAATATTGGGTCAGAGAGCATTATAATAACTGTTGTATATAACCCACCAAGGAACCAGAATAGGCTAGAAGTTTATGAGGAAAGTCATATAGGTACTATTGAAGTCATAAACTCAGTTGTTACCATGGCACAGGAGAGAAAAAAATGTAGGGTTTTGATTATGGGAGATTTTAATCATAAAGAGATAGATTGGATAAATCTTGACCCACACAGTGGTGAGGACTTGTTCGGGGCAATATTCGTAGATTGCGTGCAAGGGAATTTCCTACACCAACATGTAATGGAACCAACGAGAGCCAGGGGTAGGGATGAGCATTCACTACTTCATCTAGTATTCACAGATAATGTGTTGGATATTGAAAAAATTTAGTATGAACCACCAATTGGAAAGAGTGACCACTGTGTGTTGTTGATGGAGTATATCATTGAAGATATTCTGCCTGAGAATAGAGGCACTGAGGACATGAGGAGGAACTATCCGAAAGGAGATTACATCAAAATGAATGAGCGTTTTGCAGTTATTGACTGGAGAACCTTATTTTACAACAAATCTGCACAAGTAATGTATGACATCTTTTGTGAGAAATATGGGAAGATAGTAGATTGCTGCATGCCAGAGAGAAATGGTTCAATAATGAGTGTAAAAGAGCTAAGGAGTGGAGAGACAAATGCTGGAAAAGGTATAGGAGGAGAAAAAACATAAATGCCTGGCAAACCTACAAAAGAGCAAGAAATGACTACCTAAGTAAAAGAAGCGAGGCAGCCCCCAAAAGGGGGCTGCATATTCGAGTTTTGGCCCCACATAGGTTACATAAATATTTCTGAACATTTCCATCTCCATGTGCCTGAAGGCTACCCTTACATTTGATAAGAATGCATATGCTGCCCTTACTATGCCATTTATATGTATTTCTGGAGACAAGTCTGCCAGTATGTTTACTCCAGATCTCTCTCATTTTCTGTCTCTTGAAGTTGTACTCCAGCCACCGAGTAGTCAAGCTTGGGCCTTCTTGCACTTGTACCCATTCTCATTACCTTACATTTTGAAGTATTGAATTTCATTAGCCACTTTTCTGACCACTCATGCAGACTATTTAGATCTTCCTGAAGTTCTCTACTATTGTTCTCCTTTCCTACTTTCTTCACAATCTTTGCATCATCTGCAAACATATTCATGAATGAATTTACAGACTCTGGTAGGTCATTTACATATACAAGGAACAAAAGTGGCCCTAAAACTGAACCCTGTGGAACTCCACTACTAACTCTTCTCCATTCAGACACTGAGTGTCTTACTCTAACCCTCTGTTCAATTCCTTCTAAGTAAGTTTTTATCCATTCCAAGACATTTCCACCTATTCTAGCCATTGCCTGTAGCTTCTTAATAAGTCTCCCATATGGAACAGTGTCAAACGCTCTCTGGAAGTCTAAAAATATGCAATCTGCCCAGCCCTCTCTTTCCTGTAAGATTCGGCTTACCTCATCAAAAAATTCTAATAATTTTGATACTGTTGATCTACCTTCTCTGAAGCCATGTTGCCTCACTGACAAAAAGTTGAAAGATTCCAAGTGAAGAGAGATATGTTTCCTTAGTAGTTTCTCCATAACTTTGCAAACTATGCTGATCAAGGAAACTAGTCTACAGTATAGAGCCGTATCCCTCCTTCCCTTTTTGAAGATAGGTATCACGTTTGCTTGTTACCAGCATCTTTTAATCTCCCCTGACTCCAGTGACTTTTTACCCTGACTCCATTGACTTTTTAAATATGATACTTAATGCCACTGGACTGAGTTTGTGCATTTTTTAAGTACATGAGAAGATATATCATCAGGACCTGTAGCTTTATGGACATCTAACTTCATCAGTGCCTTGCATACCTCTGTGGCTGAAAGGTTGATGTTCTCTAATACCGGCCAGTGAACTTCTAGCTCTGAAATCTGAAGGGCTATATATATATATATATATATATATATATATAATATATATATATATATATATATATATATATATATATATATATATATATATATGTATATATATGTATATATATATATATATATATATATATATATATATATATATATATATATATATATATATATATATATATATATATATATATATATATATATATATATATATATATATATATTATATATATATATATATATATATATATATATAATTATATATATATATGATATATATATATATTATATATATATATATATATATATATATATATATATATATATATATATATATAATATATATATATATATATATATATGTATATATATATGTATATATATATATATTATATATATATATATATATATATATATATATATATATATATATATATATATATATATGTATATATATTTACGTATATATATATATATATATATATATATATATATATATATATATATATATATATATATATATATATATATATATATATATATATATATATATATATATATATATATATATATATATATATATATATATATATATATATATATATATATATATATATATATATATATATATATATATATATATATATATATATATATATATATATATATATATACATATATATATATATATATATATACATATATACATATATATATATATATATATATATATATATATATATATATATATATATATATATATATATATACATACATATATACATATATATATATATATATATATATATATATATATATATATATATATATATATATATATATATATATATATATATATATATATATATATATATATATATATATATATATATATATATATATATATATATATATATATATATATATATATATATATATATATATATATATATATATATATATATATATATATATATATATATATATATATATATATATATATATATATATATATATATATATATATATATATATATATATATATATATATATATATATATATATATATATATATATATATATATATATATATATATATATATATATATATATATATATATATATATATATATATATATATATATATATATATATATATATATATATATATATATATATATATATTATATCACGACTTCATTTAAGTAAAATTTCTGCCTCCCAACACCACTTTTATCCTCCAGCCCATGGACCATCTTGTAATTTCTAATTCTAAAAGGTTATATACGAAGGGTCTTTTTGCCAGGTTTTTCTAGGTCACCAATGACACGAATTTGACCCTTGGTGTTATCTGGAAAGACCACTTTAATATCCTCCACTGCATTGGCCTCACTCATAAAGCATGGAAGGTCTCATATCATACATTGAACTCCACGAAACTGGTGCCAGAAATACGCAATCTCAGTTATGATGAGAGGCTGAGGGAATTAGACTTACCATCACTCGAGGCTAGAAGAGTGAGGGGGGATATGGTGACAGTCTTTAAATTCCTTCATGGTTATGATAGAGTGGATAGGGATCGATATTTTGATATGGCTGGCTCTAGAACTAGAGGTCATAGTTTGAAGCTTCGTAAGAAAACTTCGCAGGATTTAAGGAAATACTTTTTAAGTGTAAGAGTAGTTGATAATTGGAATTGGCTAAGCGAGGAGGTAGTTAATGCTATCTCAATCCATAGTTTTAAGGACAGGTATGATAAGTATCACTAAGTATAAAATGGAACCGATCAGGAGACGGGAAGATACGAGCTTTGGGCTCTTTCCCGTAAACACAATTAGGTAATCACAATTAGGTAATCACACACACACACACACACACACACACACACACACACACACACACACACACACACACACACACACGGCTATAGAAAGTGAGTTCAAGGAATTTCTTGTTGCTCGCATAAATACTGGGTCAGAGAGCATTATAATAACTGTTGTATACAACCCACCAAGGAACCAAAATAGACTTGAAGTTTATGAGGAAAGTCATATCGGTACTATTGAAGTCATAAACTCAGTTGTTAACATGACACGGGAAAAAAAATGTAGGATTTTGATTATGGGAGACTTTAATCATAAAGAGATAGATTGGATAAATCTTGACCCACACAGTGGTGAGGACTCATTCGGGGCAAGATTCCTAGATTGCGTACAAGGGAATTTCCTACATCAACATGTAATGGAACCAACAAGGGCCAGGGGTGGGGATGAGCCATCACTACTTGATCTAGTGTTCACAGATAATGTGTTGGATATTGAAAAAATTGAGTATGAACCACCAATTGGAAAGAGTGACCACTGTGTGTTGTTGATGGAGTATATCATTGAAGATATTCTTCCTGAGAGTAGAGGCACTGAGGACATGAGGAGGAACTATCGGAAAGGAGATTACATCAAAATGAATGGGCTTTTTGCAGTTACTGACTGGAGAACCTTATTTTACAACAAATCTGTACAAGAAATGTATGACATCTTTTGTGAGAAATATGGGAAGATAGTAGATTGCTGCATACCTGTCACCAAAGTAGGTGTAATTCATGCCAGAGAGAAATGGTTCGATAATGGGTGTAAAAGAGCTAAGGAGTGGAGAGACAAATGCTGGAAAAGGTATAGGAGGAGAAAAAACTTAAATGCCTGGCAAACCTACAAAAGAGCAAGAAATGACTACCTAAGTAAAAGGAGACAGGCAGAGAGAGACTATGAGAGGGACATCACCAGGAAGGCTAAAGAAAATCCCAAGCTTTTCCACAGCTTTATCAGAGGAAAACTGAAGGTAAAAGAACAGGTTTTAAGGCTAAAGAGAGCAGATGGAAGCATCACTGAGACGGATGAAGAGATCTGCAAAGAATTGAACAAGGAGTTTCAGTCAGTATTTACAGTAGAAAATACCCCACCCCCTCAGATTGCAGTGATAGAAGCTCAAGGGCCGGTATTAGAGAACATCAACCTTACAGCCACAGAGGTATGCAAAGCGCTGATGGATTTAGATGTTCATAAAGCTACAGGTCCCGATGACATATCCCCTCATGTGCTTAAAAAATGCGCAAACACAATATCAGTGGTACTAAGTATCATATTTAAGGAGTCACTGGAGTCGGGGGAGATTCCAAGATGCTGGAAACAAGCAAATGTGATACCTATCTTCAAAAAGGGAAGGAGGGATACGGCTCTGAACAATAGACCAGTTTCCTTGACCAGCATAGTTTGCAAACTTATGGAGAAACTACTAAGGAAACATATCTCTCTTCACTTGGAATCCTTCAACTTTTTGTCAGTGAGGCAACATGGCTTCAGAGAAGGTAGATCAACAGTAACAAACTTATTAGAATTTTATGATGAGGTAAGCCAAATCTTACAGGAAAGAGAGGGCTGGGCAGATTGCATATTCCTAGACTTCCAGAAAGCGTTTGACACTGTTTCACATGGGAGACTTATTAGGAAGCTGCAATCAATTGCTAGAATAGGTGGAAATGTTTTGGAATGGATAAAAACTTACTTAGAAGGAAGGGAACAGAGGGTTAGAGTAAGACACTCAGTGTCTGAATGGAGAAGAGTTAGCAGTGGAGTTCCACAGGGTTCAATTTTAGGGCCACTTTTGTTCCTTGTATATGTAAATGACCTACCAGAGTCTGTAAATTCATTCATGAATATGTTTGCAGATGATGCAAAGATTGTGAAGAAAGAAAAAACGAGAACTTCAGGAGGATCTAAATAATCTGCATGAGTGGTCAGAAAAGTGGCTAATGAAATTCAATACTTCAAAATGTAAGGTAATGAGAATGGGTACAAGTGCAAGAAGGCCCAAGCTTGACTACTCGGTGGCTGGAGTACAACTTCAAGAGACAGAAAATGAGAGAGATCTAGGAGTAAACATACTGGCAGATTTGTCTCCAGAAATACATATAAATGGCATAGTAAGGGCAGCATATGCATTCTTATCAAATGTAAGGGTAGCCTTCAGGCACATGGACAAGGAAATGTTCAGAAATATTTATGTAAGCTATGTGAGGCCAAAACTCGAATATGCAGCCCCCTTTTGGAATCCGCACTTGAAAAAGCACATAGCTAAGCTTGAAAAAGTTCAAAGACATGCCACGAAACTGGTGCCAGAAATACGCAATCTCAGTTATGATGAGAGGCTGAGGGAATTAGACTTTCCATCACTCGAAGCTAGAAGAGTGAGGGGGGATATGGTGACAGTCTTTAAATTCCTTCATGGTTATGATAGAGTGGATAGGGATCGATATTTTGATATGGCTGGCTCTAGAACTAGAGGTCATAGTTTGAAGCTTCGTAAGAAAACTTCTTTGCAGGATGTAAGGAAATACTTTTTCAGTGTAAGAGTAGTTGATAATTGGAATACGCTAAGCGAGGAGGTAGTTAATGCTATCTCAATCCATAGTTTTAAGGACAGGTATGATAAGTATCACTAAGTATAAAATGGAACAGATCAGGAGACGGGAAGATACGAGCTTTGGGCTCTTTCCCGTAAATACAATTAGTAATCACGATTAGGTAATCACACACACACACACACACACACACACACACACTACTAAGGAAACATATCTCTCTTCACCTGGAATCCTTCAACTTTTTGTCAGTGAGGCAACATGGCTTCAGAGAAGGTAGATCAACAGTAACAAACTTATTAGAATTTTATGATGAGGTAAGCCAAATATTACAGGAAAGAGAGGGCTGGGCAGATTGCATATTCCTAGAATTTTATGATGAGGTAAGCCAAATCTTACAGGAAAGAGAGGGCTGGGCAGATTGCATATTCCTAGACTTCCAGAAAGCGTTTGACACTGTTCCACATGGGAGACTTATTAGGAAGCTAAGCGAGGAGGTAGTTAATGCTATCTCAATCCATAGTTTTAAGGACAGGTATGATAAGTATCCCTAAGTATAAAATGGAACCGATCAGGAGACGGGAAGATACGAGCTTTGGGCTCTTTCCCGTAAACACAATTAGGTAATCACACACACACACACACACACACACAAACACACACACTAGAACTAGAGGTCATAGTTTGAAGCTTCGTAAGAAAACTTCTTCGCAGGATGTAAGGAAATACTTTTTCAGTGTAAGAGTAGTTGATAATTGGAATTGGCTAAGCGAGGAGGTAGTTAATGCTATCTCAATCCATAGTTTTAAGGACAGGTATGATAAGTATCACTAAGTATAAAATGTAACCGAACAGGAGACGGGAAGATACGAGCTTTGGGCTCTTTCCCGTAAACACAATTAGGTAATCACAATTAGGTAATCACACACACACACGAAAAAGCACATAGCTAAGCTTGAAAAAGTTCAAAGACATGCCACGAAACTGGTGCCAGAAATACGCAATCTCAGTTATGATGAGAGGCTGGGGGAACTAGACTTACCATCACTCGAAGCTAGAAGAGTGAGGGGGGATATTGTGACAGTCTTTAAATTCCTTCATGGTTATGATAGAGTGGATAGGGATCGATATTTTGATATGGCTGGCTCTAGAACTAGAGGTCATAGTTTGAAGCTTGGTAAGAAAACTTCTTCGCAGGATGTAAGGAAATACTTTTTCAGTGTAAGAGTAGTTGATAATTGGAATTGGCTAAGCGAGGAGGTAGTTAATGCTATCTCAATTCATAGTTTTAAGGACAGGTATGATAAGTATCACTAAGTATAAAATGGAACCGATCAGGAGACGGGAAGATACGAGCTTTGGGCTCTTTCCCGTAAGCACAATTAGGTAATCACAATTAGGTAATCACACTGGTGGAGGGATAGCACTGCTCATAAGTGAAAGGATGCAAGTCGAAGAAATAAACTTGGCTATAGAAAGTGAGTTCAAGGAATTTCTTGTTGCTCGCATAAATATTGGGTCAGAGAGCATTATAATAACTGTTGTATACAACCCACCAAAGACCCAAAATAGGCTTGAAGTTTATGAGGAAAGTCATATAGGTACTATTGAAGTCATAAACTCAGTTGTTAACATGGCACAGGAAAAAAAATGTAGGATTTTGATTATGGGAGACTTTAATCATAAAGAGATAGATTGGATAAATCTTGACCCACACAGTGGTGAGGACTCATTCGGGGCAAGATTCCTAGATTGCGTACAAGGAAATTTCCTACACCGACATGTAATGGAACCAACAAGGGCCAGGGGTGGGGATGAGCCATCACTACTTGATCTAGTGCTCGCAGATAATGTGTTGGATATTGAAAAAATTGAGTATGAACCACCAATTGGAAAGAGTGACCACTGTGTGTTGTTGATGGAGTATATCATTGAAGATATTCTTCCTGAGAGTAGAGGCACTGAGGACATGAGGAGGAACTATCGGAAAGGAGATTACATCAAAATGAATGGGCTTTTTGCAGTTACTGACTGGAGAACCTTATTTTACAACAAATCTGTACAAGAAATGTATGACATCTTTTGTGAGAAATATGGGAAGATAGTAGATTGCTGCATACCTGTCACCAAAGTAGGTGTAATTCATGCCAGAGAGAAATGGTTCGATAATGGGTGTAAAAGAGCTAAGGAGTGGAGAGACAAATGCTGGAAAAGGTATAGGAGGAGAAAAAACTTAAATGCCTGGCAAACCTACAAAAGAGCAAGAAATGACTACCTAAGTAAAAGGAGACAGGCAGAGAGAGACTATGAGAGGGACATCACCAGGAAGGCTAAAGAAAATCCCAAGCTTTTCCACAGCTTTATCAGAGGAAAACTGAAGGTAAAAGAACAGGTTTTAAGGCTAAAGAGAGCAGATGGAAGCATCACTGAGACGGATGAAGAGATCTGCAAAGAATTGAACAAGGAGTTTCAGTCAGTATTTACAGTAGAAAATACCCCACCCCCTCAGATTGCAGTGATAGAAGCTCAAGGGCCGGTATTAGAGAACATCAACCTTACAGCCACAGAGGTATGCAAAGCGCTGATGGATTTAGATGTTCATAAAGCTACAGGTCCCGATGACATATCCCCTCATGTGCTTAAAAAATGCGCAAACACAATATCAGTGGCACTAAGTATCATATTTAAGGAGTCACTGGAGTCGGGGGAGATTCCAAGATGCTGGAAACAAGCAAATGTGATACCTATCTTCAAAAAGGGAAGGAGGGATACGGCTCTGAACTATAGACCAGTTTCCTTGACCAGCATAGTTTGCAAAGTTATGGAGAAACTACTAAGGAAACATATCTCTCTTCACTTGGAATCCTTCAACTTTTTGTCAGTGAGGCAACATGGCTTCAGAGAAGGTAGATCAACAGTAACAAACTTATTAGAATTTTATGATGAGGTAAGCCAAATCTTACAGGAAAGAGAGGGCTGGGCAGATTGCATATTCCTAGACTTCCAGAAAGCGTTTGACACTGTTCCACATGGGAGACTTATTAGGAAGCTAAGCGAGGAGGTAGTTAATGCTATCTCAATCCATAGTTTTAAGGACAGGTATGATAAGTATCACTAAGTATAAAATGGAACCGATCAGGAGACGGGAAGATACGAGCTTTGGGCTCTTTCCCGTAAACACAATTAGGTAATCACAATTAGGTAATCACACACACACACACACACTGGTGGAGGGATAGCACTGCTCATAAGTGAAAGGATTCAAGTCGAAGAAATAAACTTGGCTATAGAAAGTGAGTTCAAGGAATTTCTTGTTGCTCGCATAAATACTGGGTCAGAGAGCATTATAATAACTGTTGTATACAACCCACCAAGGAACCAAAATAGGCTTGAAGTTTATGAGGAAAATAATATAGGTACTATTGAAGTCATAAACTCAGTTGTTAACATGGCACGGGAAAAAAATGTAGGATTTTGATTATGGGAGACTTTAATCATAAAGAGATAGATTGGATAAATCTTGACCCACACAGTGGTGAGGACTCATTCAGGGCAAGATTCCTAGATTGCGTACAAGGCAATTTCCTACACCAACATGTAATGGAACCAACAAGGGCCAGGGGTGGGGATGAGCCATCACTACTTGATCTAGTGTTCATTGATAATGTGTTGGATATTGAAAAGATTGAGTATGAACCACCAATTGGAAAGAGTGACCACTGTGTGTTGTTGATGGAGTATATCATTGAAGATATTCTTCCTGAGAGTAGAGGCACTGAGGACATGAGGAGGAACTATCGGAAAGGAGATTACATCAAAATGAATGAGCTTTTTGCAGTTATTGACTGGAGAACCTTATTTTACAACAAATCTGTACAAGAAATGTATGACATCTTTTGTGAGAAATATGGGAAGATAGTAGATTGCTGCATACCTGTCACCAAAGTAGGTGTAATTCATGCCAGAGAGAAATGGTTTGATAATGGGTGTAAAAGAGCTAAGGAGTGGAGAGACAAATGCTGGAAAAGGTATAGGAGGAGAAAAAACATAAATGCCTGGCAAACCTACAAAAGAGCAAGAAATGACTACCTAAGTAAAAGGAGACAGGCAGAGAGAGACTATGAGAGGGACATCACCAGGAAGGCTAAAGAAAATCCCAAGCTTTTCCACAGCTTTATCAGAGGAAAACTGAAGGTAAAAGAACAAGTTTTAAGGCTAAAGAGAGCGGATGGAAGCATCACTGAGACGGATGAAGAGATCTGCAAAGAATTGAACAAGGAGTTTCAGTCAGTATTTACAGTAGAAAATACCCCACCCCCTCAGATTGCAGTGATAGAAGCTCAAGGGCCGGTATTAGAGAACATCAACTTTACAGCCACAGAGGTATGCAAAGCGCTGATGGATTTAGATGTTCATAAAGCTACAGGTCCCGATGACATATCCCCTCATGTGCTTAAGAAATGTGCAAACACAATATCAGTGGCACTAAGTATCATATTTAAGGAGTCACTGGAGTCGGGGGAGATTCCAAGATGCTGGAAACAAGCAAATGTGATACCTATCTTCAAAAAGGGAAGGAGGGATACGGCTCTGAACTATAGACCAGTTTCCTTGACCAGCATAGTTTGCAAAGTTATGGAGAAACTACTAAGGAAACATATCTCTCTTCACTTGGAATCCTTCAACTTTTTGTCAGTGAGGCAACATGGCTTCAGAGAAGGTAGATCAACAGTAACAAACTTATTAGAATTTTATGATGAGGTAAGCCAAATCTTACAGGAAAGAGAGGGCTGGGCAGATTGCATATTCCTAGACTTCCAGAAAGCGTTTGACACTGTTCCACATGGGAGACTTATTAGGAAGCTGCAATCAATGGCTAGAATAGGTGGAAATGTTTTGGAATGGATAAAAACTTACTTAGAAGGAAGGGAACAGAGGGTTAGAGTAAGACACTCAGTGTCTGAATGGAGAAGAGTTAGTAGTGGAGCTCCACAGGGTTCTGTTGTAGGGCCACTTTTGTTCCTTGTATATGTAAATGACTTACCAGAGTCTGTAAATTCATTCATGAATATGTTTGCAGATGATGCAAAGATTGTGGAGAAAGTAAAAAACGAGAACAATGGTAGAGAACTTCAGGAGGATCTAAATAATCTGCATGAGTGGTCAGAAAAGTGGCTAATGAAATTCAGTACTTCAAAATGTAAGGTAATGAGAATGGGTACAAGTGCAAGAAGGCCCAAGCTTGACTACTCGGTGGTTGGAGTACAACTTCAAGAGACAGAAAATGAGAGAGATCTAGGAGTAAACATACTGGCAGATTTGTCTCCAGAAATACATATAAATGGCATAGTAAGGGCAGCATATGCATTCTTATCAAATGTAAGGGTAGCCTTCAGGCACATGGACAAGGAAATGTTCAGAAATATTTATGTAACCTATGTGAGGCCAAAATTCGAATATGCAGCCCCCTTTTGGAATCCGCACTTGAAAAAGCACATAGCTAAGCTTGAAAAAGTTCAAAGACATACCACGAAACTGGTGCCAGAAATACGCAATCTCAGTTATGATGAGAGGCTGAGGGAATTAGACTTACCATCACTCGAAGCTAGAAGAGTGAGGGGGGATATGGTGACAGTCTTTAAATTCTTTCATGGTTATGATAGAGTGGATAGGGATCGATATTTTGATATGGTTGGCTCTAGAACTAGAGGTCATAGTTTGAAGCTTCGTAAGAAAACTTCTTCGCAGGATGTAAGGAAATACTTTTTCAGTGTAAGAGTAGTTGATAATTGGAATTGGCTAAGCGAGGAGGTAGTTAATGCTATCTCAATCCATAGCTTTAAGGACAGGTATGATAAGTATGACTAAGTATAATATGGAACCGATCAGGAGACGGGAAGATACGAGCTTTGGGCTCTTTCCCGTAAACACAATTAGGTAATCACAATTTGGTAATCACAATGGTAGAGAACTTCAGGAGGATCTAAATAATCTGCATGAGTGGTCAGAAAAGTGGCTAATGAAATTCAATACTTCAAAATGTAAGGTAATGAGAATGGGTACAAGTGCAAGAAGGCCCAAGCTTGACTACTCGGTGGCTGGAGTACAACTTCAAGAGACAGAAAATGAGAGAGATCTAGGAGTAAACATACTGGCAGATTTGTCTCCAGAAATACATATAAATGGCATAGTAAGGGCAGCATATGCATTCTTATCAAATGTAAGGGTAGCCTTCAGGCACATGGACAAGGAAATGTTCAGAAATATTTATGTAACCTATGTGAGGCCAAAACTCGAATATGCAGCCCCCTTTTGGAATCCGCACTTGAAAAAGCACATAGCTAAGCTTGAAAAAGTTCAAAGACATGCCACGAAACTGGTGCCAGAAATACGCAATCTCAGTTATGATGAGAGGCTGAGGGAATTAGACTTACCATTACTCGAAGCTAGAAGAGTGAGGGGGGATATGGTGACAGTCTTTAAATTCCTTCATGGTTATGATAGAGTGGATAGGGATCGATATTTTGATATGGCTGGCTCTAGAACTAGAGGTCATAGTTTGAAGCTTCGTAAGAAAACTTCTTCACAGGATGTAAGGAAATACTTTTTCAGTGTAAGAGTAGTTGATAATTGGAATTGGCTAAGCGAGGAGGTAGTTAATGCTATCTCAATCCATAGTTTTAAGGACAGGTATGATAAGTATCACTAAGTATAAAATGGAACCGATCAGGAGACGGGAAGATACGAGCTTTGGGCTCTTTCCCGTAAACACAATTAGGTAATCACACACACACACACACATATATATATATATATATATATATATATATATATATATATATATATATATATATATATATATATATATATATATATATATATATATACAGTGTTCCTTCCATTATTGCATGGGTTCGGGTCTGGGACCCGGCACGAGACAGGAAAATCGCGGAGTAGGATCAGCCTATATGTACAGAGATATTTTAATTTAGTTTTACGTTTACACCGTATAAACTGTATAAACCCTCCCTGTACTGTTAACAAACCACCCTTTACTTCATAAATAACAGCATGCAAGCATAAATTTATATGACATACTCATGTACATAGGTATTTTACAATTATTTTTACGTTTACTGTATAAACCCTCCCTGCGCTGTCAAAAAAACACCCTTTACTTTATAAATAACAGCATTTAACGTAAATTTATATGTACGTGATAGGTAAACTTACGTTATCTGTTATGGTTAACATTTTTCTTTGCTGCTTAGGCTCACTACAAGAAGCCTTAGAAGATGAAGGATGCTTGGGAGGCATTGCAAAGGTTAAAATATGCGAGTAAAAAAATCACAAGCAAAACGTATTAATAAGCACAACGTGAACGGTGCACACGTGAGTTAGACTGAACGAGTGAGGCGAGACAATGGAAGATGGTGCAAGCCTTTGTTTGAAACGCTGATAGCGGTTTCGTATTTTACATGTTGCAATACTGTTAGTATTAATGTTTTTTACTATTTTTTACTGTTTTATTATTCTTAGGCTAAGAAATACGTTTTTTTTTATCAATAAAATCAAGAAACTACTGGAAATATAAATATACATGCTAACTCACGTAGCTGCGACCCCAATACATTGTACGCTATCGGACACTATTTCGCATGATGCAATACAGGGAGTTATACTGTACGTACGTATATCTAAATTTATGTTTTTTACTATTTTTTACTGTTTTATTATTCGTAGGCTGGTAAATAATTTTTTTTTATCAATTAGATAATGAAATATGTTTTTTTTAATAAAAAATTGAAAATACTGAAAATTTTATTTTTTTAATATTTTAATATTTTTGCATATACCCCCCCCAAAAAAAAAAAATAATTTGCCAAAAAAAGCTGTGGTACAGTGAAAACGCGAGCCAAGAAACGCGATCCAGCGAAGGATCACTGTATGTATATATATATATATATATATATATATATATATATATATATATATATATATATATATATTATATATATATATATATATATATATATATATATATATATATATATATATACACCTTGTTCCTTCTATGTGCGATTTTTTTATCTGCGAAATTGCAATAATGCCCCCCAAAAATAATAGTAAAAAATTCGAATTTCGTGAATAACGCCCCCCACCAATTTTTTTTTTTTTTTTTTTAGTAGTAGTAGTAGATAATAAGCACCCGCGGACGCTTCTTCCATGAGTACAAAGAGGATTACGATAAGAAAAGATCATCGTCATTATACATTATATATACACCCACCCTACCTCTGTCATATGTCTATCTAATCTACATTTTTTTTTTTTTTTTTTAAGAGTGTGACACCGGGACAGGCAGAAATTGCCCTCATCAACAAAGGCCCGGGCACGAGAAAATACCAAGACGAAGGAAAAGAAAAAGGTTAAGGGCAAGGCAGAGATGAGGTAATGTCACACAAAGGAAAACGACAGACAGAAAAAACAGTCAAAGTAAAGAGGACCCAGAGATATGGAGGACTAGGCTCTGAGATGACGATAGATCTGCTTTTTGAAGGATGAAAGGTCATAAGAACTAGGAAAGACAGAAGGAGGAAGAGAGTTCCAGAGTCTGGAGGTAGATGGGAAGAAGCAGTTGCTGCACCGACCAATCCGCGAGCTACAAATCTCCACACAGTACCTGTGAGATGAGGCCGCTTGGCGAGTGTTACGCGGCCTCGGCAATGGAGGAGGGATGCAACTCGCCAACTCATCAGAGCAGCGATGGAAGTAGTAGTGATAGAAAAGCGAAAGGGAAGATACCTTACGGCGAAGAGAGAGAGAATCCAGATTAGAAGTAAGAGAAGGATCATTAATGAGTCTGACTGCCTTAGATTCAACCCTATCAAGAAGATAAGTAAAGGAAGAAGCACCCCAGATGTGTGAGCAGTATTCTAAGCAGGGGCGGATAAGACCTTTGTAAAATTTAAGTAACTGCAATGAGGAAAAGTAATAACGAAAACGAAACAAAACCCCCAATTTTTTGGATGAAGATTTAGAAATTTGGATTATGTGATTCCTCCAAGACAAGTTAGAGGCTATATGGATTCCTAATATATTGATAGAGTTAGGAGGGTAAATTTCATTAGTTTCGAAGACAATAGGGTTATCAGGAGGAGAAGAAGATAAAGAGATAGCCAGAAACTGTGTCTTGGAGGCATTGAATTTAACTAAATATTGAGTGCCCCATTCAGATACTCTCTGCAAATCGGAGTTAAGAGTAGAAGAAAGAGTGATACGAGATTGATTACGAGTAACAGATGAAGGTTGTGAAGAAAAGGCAGAGGAAAAGTGAAGGGTAGAATCATCGGCAAAGGCATGAAGAAGAGAGGAAGATGAGGATTGTAGAAGATCATTGATGAAGAGAAGGAAGAGAGTAGGTGAAAGAACAGAGCCCTGTGGAACACCACTGGACACAGAGAAAGGGCTAGATGTCGCGCCATCAACAACTACAGATATAGAACGGTCAGTAAGAAAACTGGAAATCAGAGAACAGAAAGAAGGGGTAAAGCCATAGGCAGGGAGTTTGGCCAACAGAGCCTTGTGCCAGACTCTGTCAAAAGCCTTAGAGATATCAAGGGCGACGACAAAGGATTCCCCATAGTTCCTCAGAGAAGATGACCATACATGAGTAAGATAGGACAGGAGATCACCAGTGGATCTTGCCTTGCGGAAGCCGTACTGGTGATCGGAGATAAGTGAGTTAGATTCAAGGCGTTTCAAGAAGTGAGCATTGAGCAAAGTTTCGAAAACTTTAGCAATAGAGGAGGTTAGAGCAATAGGTCGGTAGTTAGAAGGAATAGAGCGGTCACCCTTCTTAGGAACAGGTTGAACTAGAGCATGCTTCCAAGATGAAGGATAGATACTGGTTGACAGAATGAGGTGAAAAAGACGGCAAAGCACGGGAGCCAGTTCATCTGCAAACTCCTTAAGGAACCTTGCAGGGATACCATCGGGACCAGATGCCTTGTTTGTCTTTAATGAGCGAAGAACCTTATGAACTTTGCGTGAAGAAAGGATAAGGGAGGGCATAGGGTTAGAGAGGGGAAAAGACTGAGGAACAGGTGCGCTGGAATCGTTGATAGAAGAGTTGGCAGAAAAATGAGAGCCAAAGAGAGTGGCTTTGTCAGTGGGAGAGCAAGCTATAGAACCATCAGAACGAATGAGAGGGGGGAAAGCTTGAGTTACAGAAGTTTTTGGAGAGGTTTTTGGCTAAGGACCAGAAGGATTTGTCAGTGGGAGAGGAGTTAAGGTCATCAACTTTCCTTCTTATAAAGGAAGCCTTAAACCTTCGAATCTGAGCTGTACAGCGATTCCTAGCCATAATAAAAGCAGAGCGGGTTAAATCGGAAGGAGAGACTTGGTAAGATCGGTGAGCCTGATTCCTAGCCTGGATAGCCATGAAGCAGGCACGGTCAAACCAAGGTTTAGGGGGAGAGAAAGTTTTTGTAGAAGAGGGGATATACGCCTCCATTCCCGCGGTCATGATCTCGGCAACTTTTACAGCTACCCGATCAGGGTTGCGGGACCGAAAGCAGTAGTCATCCCATGGAAAGTCAAAGAGAAAGTTACGCAAATTTTCATATAGAGTTCGCTCGAAGTGCCAAAGGCGGCGTTGAGTAGGAGGGATTGGTGGTGGGGGAGCGAAAATGGAAGAGACAGAGATCAGGAAGTGGTCAGATTTACCAAGAGGGGAAAGCACGGAATAAGAGTAGTTTGAAGGGTTAGAAGTAACAAAAAGGTCAAGAGTGTTTGCAGCATGTTTGTGACGATCAGGAACACGAGTAGGATGTTTGATAATTTGCTCCAGATCGTGAGTTATAGAGAAAGCAAGAGCCTCGCTTCCTCCCACATCAGTGTGAGAAGAATGAAGCCACTCACTGTGGTGTACATTGAAGTCTCCAATGTAGAGAACTTCGGCATGTGGGTGAGAAGATAGCAAGGACTCATGGCACGAGGAGAGATATTCAAAGAAAGACACAAACTCGGTGGAGTTTGGAGAACAGTAGCAGAAGCAAAGGATGATAGTGGTAGTGGAGAGATAGACTTTTAGCCAGAGAACATCAAAGTCAGGAGATTCAAGGTCCATGAGCTTCACAGTAGGAGTGTTAATGTTGCAGTAAGCACAGACCCCACCTTTGGAACGAAAACGAGTATACAGATTATAGTGGGAGATTTGGAAAGGGTCAGTGGAAGCATGTATAGACAACTGGGTTTCAGATAGGAGGAGGAGGTTAGGGAGGAAAGTGCCCAAGTGCTGTTCCACAGACGAAAGATTAGAGTTCAGCCCACGAATGTTTGAATAGTGAAGAGTGAAAGAAGCAAATCTATTAGGAGGTGCAAGGTTAAGAGCAGAACCATTACTACCACCAGGCATGTCTGCCCTCAAGCCAATGGTGGAGTCAACACGATCCCAGGAGATTCTTCGCACCCCACTATGCCGGTTACTGGGGGCCATTAGTTGTGAACCTTCCATATATAATGACAAAATGTGAGGAAAAGGAAAGTAAAAGAGACAGATGTGCAGAATGTTGTGACTTGTCAAATGTAATGGAATAGCAAGAGATGTGTAATGAATATGCCAGAATATTCAGTGTAGATGTAGGCATGAGGAAAAAACCGTCCTGAAGGAAGATTCAACCTGGAACTGTCTGGACCAGTCCTAGTTGCATCCTAATACCTTCAGTCGTAGTCTTTCAATGGGCGGCTGGTGCCATGGCCAACCTACTATCCATAAGGTGTCTAAGGTATTGGCATTTATTATCCTACTAGGAATACTCTACGGTATTACCAAGCCAATTTTCACCAATTTCCCTTTTGAACCTAAATTTATCAAGCTTAAATCCAATACCCATTACGAGTTCTGGTTTGATCTTGAATTTTTAAAACTTTGTTAATATCACTATGGTTAATCCCTTTAAACCATTTATACACCTCAATCATATCCCCCATTAGTCTGCGCCTCTCTAGAGAATGTAGATTAAGTTTTTTAATCGGTCATATGGTAGATTTAGGCATTGCATAATTATTTTTTTTTCGTTTTTTAGTCTTGCTTTGGTTATTTATAATATTTCTTTCATCTTTCTTTACATTTGCAGAAAGAGGTTCATTCTCCTGCATCCTCCTCCTCTTCTACCGCATAAGTTACTTGTTCACGGCCACCATGCATGTCCCAGTGTACTGTATGACTGTTGCCCACTGCATAATAGAGTACAGTACAGTAATGTATGTTAATTTCTAGCTTTAAAGTGAATATAAATATCTTTTGTATACTCTTAAAAAGAGATACAGGGCTTTCTGCTTTGCTATACAGTGATCCCCCGCTGTATCGCGTTTTCACTGTATCGCGGACTTTTTTTCGGGGGAAAAAAAATAAATAAATAAAAGGAAAGAGAGATGGAGAATGTAATGACCTGTCAGATGTGAAGGGATTATAAAGTATGTGCAATGAATATCCAGCTTGCTGCTGGTATTTAATATACATCTGCATTACTTTCATGATGTCTATTCCAATAATTCTGCTTAGATCTTATTATTATTATTATTATTATTATTATTATTATTATTATTATTATTATTATTATTATTATTATTATCATTATTATTATTATCATTGGCAACAATAATTTTCCTTTGATGATGATTGTGGAGATTATTATCATCATCATCATTATTATTATTATTGAGGGCTCATCATTGTTTGTACATCTGTTGATTTATTTACTTTTAACAACTGTGTAAAGTGCCCCTCCCTAGTTGGCTGGGACAAAGAGAGTGTGGGGGGTTGGGTAGAATAGAATGTTGGAGAGAGAGAGAGAGAGAGAGAGAGAGAGAGAGAGAGAGAGAGAGAGAGAGAGAGAGAGAGAGAGAGAGAGAGAGAGAGAGAGAGAGAGAGAGAGAGAGAGAGAGAGAGAGAGAGAGAGAGAGAGTCAAAGTCAAAGTCAAAGTCAAAAATTTTATTCCATCAAAAATGGCTATTACATGATAATTAATCTAATTACAAATTACAATGTAAAATGTCAAAAAAAAACAAATGAAATTTGCAAAGCACAAAATCAAAATATTTACACATTAAAATAGGCATACATACACTTCGTCTACCCAATGGGAGGATAATAATGAGACTAAAATCACTTGAGAGAGAGAGAGAGAGAGAGAGAGAGAGAGAGAGAGAGAGAGAGAGAGAGAGAGAGAGAGAGAGAGAGAGAGAGAGAGAGAGAGAGAGAGAGAGAGAGAGAGAGAGAGAGAATCTTTAAGTAACTCTTGTTCATTCAACCAAAACTACATTATTTATAGTAAAAATAATGATTTAATTACGAATTCGTAATAACAAAAATAATAATAATAATAATAATAATAATAATAATAATAATAATAATAATAATAATAATAATAATAATAATCTCCCCAATCATTATCAAAGGAAAATTATTGTAGCCAATAATAATAATAATAATAATAATAATAATAATAATAATAATAATAATAATAATAAGATCTAAGGAGAATTTTTAAAACAGACATCATGAAAGTAATGCAGAGGTATAGTAAACCCAGCAGAGAGCTGGATATTCATTACACATCTTTTATAATCCCTTCACATCTGACAGGTCATTACACTCTACATCTGTGTATCTTTACAGCCTGATAAAGGCAGTTTTATTTTATCATTTATGGCCTGTCCTGGTGTCATAATCATCATTAAAAAAAAAAAAATATATATATATATATATATATATATATATATATATATATATATATATATATATATATATATATATATATATATATATATATATATATATATATATATATATTTTTTTTTGGGTAGGTGTTCCTACTTTGCGGTTTTCCTGTCTCGCGCCGGGTCCTGGAACCGAACTACCGCGATAAAGGGGGGGATTACTGTATGGTGAAAAAATATGTTTTTTACTTGTCTTATATCTTTGACATGGTGTGTCTATGTAAGGCTTGGAACGTATCTATGCCCTTTATCATTGTTTCCTATGGAAAATGAGTCATTTTTTCATGCGATTTTCCATTTACCCGACCTTTCTGAGAACCTATCTAGGCGTTATTCTGAGAACTAGGTGTATATATATATATATATATATATATATATATATATATATATATATATATATATATACACCTAGTTTTTAGAATAACGTGGATATAGGTTCTCAGAAGTGAAGCGCATTTTAATTTTCGCGTAATTTAACGAGTTATTTTCCATAAGAAACAATGATAATGGGCATAGCTCGTTCCACTACCATCCATAAGCACACTATACCAAAGATAAAAGATAATAAAACATGTTTTATAAGTACATAACAAAGCAGAAAGACCTGTATTTATTTATATTAATATGCAAATAATGCACAGTATAAAAGATATAGAGATTTACAGTACAGTAAACAAATTAATGCACTCCATTATTCGGTGAACAACAGGCATACACTGGGACGTGCATGGTGGCAATGAGCACGAGTATGCACACGTTTTGCCGTCTCCGTATCAGCTGATGCACCCTCGCACGGTATTTCCTTGATGATATTATATTGAAAGTTTGTTTGCTGTTTGTTCTTAATGCTTATTTCAATTTTCTTAATAATATTCGATCGCATTAAGTGGTAGAAGAGGAGGAGGATGCGGAAGAAAGAACCTCTATCGTCAAATGTTTTGCCGTTTCCGTATCAGCTGATGCTTATCACTATTCAGGCACAATACCGTACTCATAAAATATTTATTTACACACTCTATTTGGGCTTTATATAATTTTCAAGATTATAGTATTACATATTAATATTCCTTGGTTCTAAACATTATTCTATCTTCTTTACATATAGACCATGCTGCACGAATCTAAACGTAAACAAAGTCAGCTGAGAGAAAAAGAAAACTAAACAACTCGTTAAAAAGAAAACGCATATCAGGGAAACTTTAATGAAATAAATATTTTCTATACAAGCTATTTCCCTGACGATATCATATCAAAAGTTTGCTTACTGTTTGTTCTTAATACTTTTTGTCAATAAAATAAAACAGCCCTCATCATGCTGTAAAGAGAAACAGAGACGGAGATTGGAATGACCTGTTAGATGTTAGGGGATTATAAAAGATGTGTAATGAATATCCTATTCTCTGCTGGGTTTTAATATACCTCTGCATTACTTTCATGATGTCCATTCCAAAAAAATCTCCTTAGATCTTCTTCTTCTTCTTCTTATTATTATTATTATTATTATTATTATTATTATTATTATTATTATTATTATTATTATTATTATTATTGGCAACAATAATTTTCTTTTGATGATGATTGTGGAGATTATTATTATTATTATTATTATTATTATTATTATTATTATTATTATTATTATTATTATTATTATCATTATTATTATTATTATTATTATTATTATTATTATTACGAATTTGTAATTAAACCATTATTTTTACAATAAATAATGTAGTTTTGGTTGAATGAACAAGAGTTAATTAAAGAACTCTCTCTCTCTCTCTCTCCAACATTCTATTCAACCCACCCCCCATACTCTCTTTCTCCCAGCCAGCTAGGGAGGGGCACTGTACACAGTTATTAAAGCAAATAAACCAACAGATGTACAAACAATGATGAGCCCTTAATAATAATAAAAATAATGATAATAACAATAATAATAATAATAATAATAATAATAATAATAATAATAATAATAATAATAATAATAATAATAATAATAGTAATAATAATAATAATAATAATAATAATAATAATAATAATAATAATAATAATAATAATAATAATAATTTCCACAATCATCATCAAAGGAAAATTATTGTTGCCAATAATAATAATAATAATAATAATAAAAATAATAATAATAATAATAATAATAATAATAATAATAATAATAATAATAAGGAGAATTATTGGAATAGACATAATGAAAGTAATGCAGAGGTATATGAAAACCCAATAGAGAACTGGATATTCATTACACATCTTTTATAATCCTTGCACATCTGACAGGTCATTACACTCTCTATCTCTGTTTCTCTTTACCGCCTGATAAAAGCTGTTTTATTTTATCATTTTTTGGCCCGTCCTGGTGTCACAATAAAAAAAAAATTAAAAAATGCCAAATAAAATCCGCAATGCACTGAATTCGCGATAGGTGAACTGCAAAATAGCGAGGGATTACTGTATATATATATATATATGTATATATATATATATATATATATATATATATATATATATATATATATATATATATATATATATATATATATATATATATATATATATATATATATATATATATATATATATATATATATACATATATATATACAGTGATCCTTCGCTGGATCGCGTTTCTTGGCTCGCGTTTTCACTGTACCACTGGGTTTTTTTTGGCAAATTATTATTTTATTTTTTGGGTATATGCAAAAATATTAAAATATTGAAAAAAAAAAAAATTCAGTATTTTCATTTTTTTATTGAAAAAAAATTCATTATTTAATTGAAAAAAAAATTTATTTCCCAGCCTACGAATAATAAAACAGTAAAAAATAGTAAAATACATAAATTAAGATATATAAGTCACAGTACAGGGTATTGCATCATGTCAAATAGTGTCCGATAACGTACAATGTATTGGGGTCGCACCTATGTGAGCTAGCATATACTGCATATTAAAATTTCCAGTAGTTTCATGATTTTTTTGATAACAAAACGTATTTCTCAGCCTAAGAATAATAAAACAGCAAAAAATAGTAAAAAACATAAATACTAACAATGTTGCACCACGTAAAATACGATACCGGTATCAGCGTTTCGGAAAACGCAAAGGCTCTCACCTACGTGACCTAATGAATATTAATATTTTCCTTATTTAATTGATAAAACAAGTATTTCCTAGCCTAAGAATAATAAAACAGTAAAAAATAGTAAAATACATAAATACAATACTAACAGTATTGCACCATGTAAAATACGATACCGGTATCACGTTTCGGAAAAAAGAAAAGGTTCTCACCTATGTTGCATGCTGTTATTTATAAAGTAAAGGGTGTTTTTTTAACAGTGCAGGGAGGGTTTATACAGTACGTAAATGTAAAAATAATTGTAAAATACCTATGTATATGAGTATGTCACGTCATCATCACCTCATTCACGGTAAGTTTTCCTATCACTTTCATAAAAATTTACATTGCTTGCTGTTATTTATAAAGTAAAGGGTGTTTTTTTTAACAGTGCAGGGAGGGTTTATACAGTACATAACGTAAAAATAATTGTAAAATACCTATGTACATGAGTATGTCATGTAATTACCACTTCATTTACCGTAATTTTATCTATCACTTTCATATAAATTTACGTTGCATGCTGTTTTTTATGAAGTAAAGGGTGGTTTGTTAACAGTACAGGGAGGGTTTATACACTGTAAACGTAACAATAAATTAGAATATCTATGTACATATAGGCTGATCCTACTCCGCGATTTTCCTGTCTCGCGCCGGGTCCCGGAACCGAACCATTGTGATAATGGAAGGAACACTGTATATATATATATATATATATATATATATATATATATATATATATATATATATATATATATATATATATATATATATATATATATATATATACACCTTGTTCCTTTTATGGATGACTTATTTATACACAAAATTGCAATAACATCCCCAAAAATCATAGTAAAAAAATTCTACTTTCACGAATAATGCCTGCAAAAAAAAAAAAATAAAAAGAAAAATAAAAAAAAACTATTTTTTACCAGTACAAAGAGGGTTATGATAAGAAAAGATCATCATCATCATTATTATATATATATATATATATATATATATTATATATATATATATATATATATATATATATATATATATATATATATATATATATATATATATATATATATATATATATATATATAATATATATATATATTATCCTAATAGGAATCCTGTTCTATGCATCAGCTACTCTACGGTATTACTAAATCAATTTTCACCAATTTCCCTTCTGAACCTAAATTTATCAAGCTTAAATCCATTACCCATTACGAGTTCTGGTTTGATCATGAATTTTTAAAACTTTATTAATACCACCCTTGTTAATCCCTTTAAACCATTTATACACCTCAATCATATTCCCCCTAACTCTGAGCCTCTCTAGAGAATGTGGATTAAGTTTTCTTAATCTGCCATATGGTAGATTTAGGCATTGCATAATTAATTCTTTTTTTTCGTTTTTTAGTCTTGCTTTGGTTATTTACAATTTTTATTTTATCTTTGTTTACATTTGCAGATAGAGGCTCGTTCTCATGCATCCTCCTCCTCTTCTACCGCTTAAGTTACTTGCACACGGCCACCCATGCATGTCCCAATGTACTCTATTATGCCTCTTGCATAATAGAGTATAGTACAGTAATGTATGTAAATTTCTAGCAGTAAAGTGAATATGTTTTTATCTTTTGCATACTCTTCAAAATATATACAGGGTTTTCTGCGTTGCTATGTAGTAATAAAATATGTTTTTTATTTATCTTATATCTTTGGCATGGTGTGTCTATGTAAGGTTTGGAACGTATCTATGCCCTTTATTATTGTTTCCTATGGAAAATGACTCGTTTTTTCCCGTGATTTTCGATTTACCAGACACTTCTCAAAATCTATCTAGGCGTTATTCTGAGAACTAGGAGTATATATATATATATATATATATATATATATATATATATATATATATATATATATATATATATATATATATATATATATATATATATATATATATATATATATATATATATATATACCTTGTTGCTTTTTTCCGCAATTTTTTAAACTGCAAAATTGCAATAACGCCCCCAAAAAATAATATTAAAAAAATACGAAATTCGCAAATACCGCTCATGCAAACAAATTTGAATTTTTTTTTCATTTTAGTAAAAAATCGACCGCCTTGAAGGCACTTTTCCGCCATCCTCCTCCTCGTCTACCGCTTAATACGATCGGATATTCGGAAGAAAATTGAAAAAAAGCATTAAGAACAAACAACAAACATATTTTCAATATAATATCATCAGGGAAATAGCGTGTGAGGGTGCATCAGCTGACACGGAAGTAGCAAATCGTTTGCCAATAGAAGTTCGTTCTCCCGCATCCTACTCCTCTTCTACCGCTTAATGCGATCGAATATTATGAAAAAATTTAAATAAAAGCATTAAGAACAAACAGCAACCATATTTTCAACATAATATCGTCAGGGAAATAGTGTGTGAGGGTGCATCAGCTGATACGGAAGTGTGGTAAAACATATGCATCCTCGTCCTCACAGCCACCATCAGTGTTGCCAGGATAGATGAATTGAGAGAAGTGATAAATATAAAAAATATACATGTAAGCTGGTAAGTTATTTCAAGTATCTTAAAGATGAAGTACATTTTTATTTAAATTACAGTATACACTACCATCTTGTAATTAATATATATCTTAAATTATACCATAGATTTGAAAATAAAAACATCGCTTTATCTGGCAACCCTGGCCACCATGCACGTCCCAGTGTAAGTCTGTTGCCAACAGCATAATAGAGTGCAATGATTTATTTAATGTACAGTAAATCTGCATATCTATTATACTGTACACTATTTGCATGTTAATATATATAACTACAGGACTTTCTGCTTTGTTCTGTACTTATAAAATATGTTTTACTAATCTTATATCTTTGGTATAGTGTGTCTGGCCACCATACACATCCTATGTGAAAGCCTAAGCCTATTGCCAACGGCATAATAGAGTGCATTAATTTGTTTACTGTACAGTAAATCTGTATATCTTTTATACTGTACACTATTTGCATGTTAATATAAATAACTACAGGTCTTTCTGCTTTGTTTTGTACTTATGAAATATGTTTTACTTATCTTATATCTTTGGTAGAGTGTGTCTGGCCACCATGCACATCCCAGTGTAAGCCTAAGCCTGTTGCCAACATTATAATAGAATGCATTAATTTGTTTACTGTACAGTAAATCTGTAAATCTTGTATACTGTACACTATTTGCATGTTAATACAAATAACAACAGGTCTTTCTGCTTTGTTAAGTACTTATAAAATATGTTTTACTTATCTTATATCTTTGGCATAGTGTGTCTATAGATGGTTGTGGAATGAGCTATGCCCTTTATCATTGTTTCCTATGGAAAATGACTTGTTTTTTCACGCAATTTTCCATTTACACATGACTTCTGAGAACCTATCTCTGCGCTATTCTGAGAACTACGTATATATATATATATATATATATATATATATATATATATATATATATATATATATATATATATATATATATATATATATATATATATATATATATATATATACAGTGATCCTTCGCTGTATTGCGTTTCTTAGCTCGCGATTTCCCTGTACCGCGATTTTTTTTTTCAATTTTTTTTTTTTTTTTTTGTATATGCAATAATATTAAAATATACAAAAAATATAAATTTTCAGTATTTTCATTTTTTTATTGCAAAAAAACATATTTCATTATTTAATTGATAAAAAAAAAATTATTTCCCAGCCTACGAATAATAAAACAGTAAAAAATAGTAAAAAACATAAATTTAGATATACAGTATAACTCACAGTATTGCATCATGTGAAATAGTGTCCGACAGCGTACAATGTATTGGGGTCGCAGCTACGTGAGCTAGCATAAATATTTATATTTCCAGTAGTTTCATGATTTTATTGATAAAAAAAATGTATTTCTTAGCCAAAGAATAATAAAACAGTAAAAAATAGTAAAAAACATAAATACTAACAGTATTGGACCATGTAAAATACGATACCGGTATCAGCGTTTCGGAAAACGAAAAGGGTCGAACCTACGTAAGATAGTATATATTGAAATTTTCATTATTTTATTGATTAAACAAGTATTTCCTAGCCAAAGAGCAATAAAACAGTAAAAAATAGTAAAAAACATAAATTTAGATATATAACTCACAGTATTAAATAGCAAAAAACATAAATTTAGATATATAACTCACAGTATTGCATCAAGTGAAATAGTGTCCGATAGCGTACAATGTATTGGGGTCGCAGCTACGTGAGCTAGCATATATAGTAAAATTTCCAGTAGTTTCATGATTATATTGACAAAAAAACGTATTTCTTAGCCTAAGAATAATAAAACAGTAAAAAATAGTAAAAAACATAAATACTAACAGTATTGCAACATGTAAAATATGATACCGCTATCAGCGTTTCGGACAAAGGCTTGTACCATCTTCCATTGTCTCACCTCACTCGTTCAGTCTAATACGTTTTGCTTGTGATTTTTTTACTCGCATATTTTAACCTCTGCAATGCCTCCCAAGCATCCTTCATCTTCTAAGGCTTCTTGTAGTGAGCCTAAGCGGCAAAAGAAAATGTTAACCATAACAGATAAGGTGAAACTCTTAGATATCTTGAAAGAAGGAAAAAGGTTTACGGATGTCGGCCGCTATTTTGGCCTCAATGAATAACAGCCGTAAAGCTGTTATTGGCTGCGGAATAATTTCCTTTGGCGTCTACAAACTCATTACCACCTCATTCACGGTAAGTTTACCTATCACGTACATATAAATTTACGTTGCATGCTGTTATTTATAAAGTAAAGGGTGGTTTTTTAACAGTCCAAAGAGGGTTTATACAGTAAACGTAAAAATAATTGTAAAATACCTATGTACATGAGTATGTCATAGAAACTTACGCTTGCATGCTGTTATTTATGAAGTAAAGGGTGGTTTGTTAACAGTACAGGGAGGGTTTATACAGTTTATACGGTGTAAACGTAAAAATAAATTAAAATATCTATGTACATATAGGCTGATCCTACTCCGCGATTTTCCTGTCTCCCGCAGGCTCCTGGAACGGAACCTTTGCGATAATTGAAGGAACACTGTGTATATATATATATATATATATATATATATATATATATATATATATATATATATATATATATATATATATATATATATATATATATATATATATATATATATATATATATATATATATATATATATATATATATATATATATATATATATATATATATATATATATATATATATATATATATATATATATATATATATATATATAACAGAAATGTTGGGTTGATGTACCCTCTACTCCGAGATGCCAACATACCAATGAAGTGCAAAGTCACAATTTATCAAAGCATCTTAAAGCCGATATTGCTCTACGGGTCAGAGACCTGGTCGCTCACAACGAAGACAAAATCAAAGCTGCAAGCGGCCGAAATGAAAGTACTCAGGCTAATCAAGAATGTTACAAGAAGAGACAAAATTAGAAATGAGTACATTAGGAATGAAGTGAATGTGCTACCCCTGCTGGATGATATAGAAAAGAGCAAGCTGCGGTGGTACGGACATGTAATGAGGATGGAAGAACATAGAAAACCAAAGAAGTACCTTATTTGGAAGCCGCAAGGGAAGAGGCCAGTGGGCCGACCAAGGAAAAGATGGCTGGAAGGTGTGGCGACAGCTTTGGAAAGGAGAGGAACGTCTCTGCGGGAAGTGGAAGAAAATAACTGGTACGAAGAACGAGAAGACTGGAGAGGGTTTCTAAGAGGAGTGCCAGCTGACAGACAGTAGTGTCTACCAGGCATCTTGGTGAAAGGTGAAAGGATATATATATAAAGTAATCCCTCGTTTATCGCGGGGATTCTGTTCAGGGACAGGCCCCGATAGGTGAAAATCCGCGAAGTAGGATCACCATATTAAAACAAATATATATATATTTTTTTTAAATGATTGTGACACCAGGACAGGCCAAAAAATGATAAAATAAAACAGCCTTTATCAGGCCTGGACATGAAGAATACATAAAGTAAAGAGAAACAGAGATGTAGAGTGTAATAACATGTCAGATGTGAAGGGATTATAAAAGATGTGTAATGAATATGCAATTCTCTGCTGGGTTTTAAAATACCTCTGCATTACTTTCATGATGTCTATTCCAAAAAATTCTCCTTAGATCTTATTATTATTATTATTATTATTATTATTTTATTATTATTATTATTATTACGAATTTGTCATTAAACCATTATTTTTACAATAAATAATGTAGTTTTGGTTGAATGAACAAGTTAATGAAAGATGTTTCTCTCTCTCTCTCTCTGTCAAACAGCAAACATCAAACAAACTTTCAATACGATATTGTCAGGGAAATAGCGTGTAGAGAATATATATATATTTCATTTAAGTTTCCACTGAATACAGTATGATATATGTTTTTTTTGAACGAATTGTATACGTTTTATTTTTCTCTCAGCTGACATTATTTATGTTATGATTTCGTACAGATAAATAGAATAATGTTTAGAACCAAGGAATATTAATAATACTTTAATCTTGAAAATTAGATAAACCCCAAACAAAGTGAGAGAGAGAGAGAGAGAGAGAGAGAGAGAGAGAGAGAGAGAGAGAGAGAGAGAGAGAGAGAGAGAGAGAGAGAGAGAGAGAGAGAGAGAGAGCATCTTTCTCTCTCTCTCTCTCTCTCTCTCTCTCTCTAACATTCAAACTCCCTCTGTCTCAGCCAACTAGGGAGGGGCTCTGTACACAGTTATTAAAGTATATAAACCAACAGACGTACATACAATGATGAGCCCTAATAATAATAATAATAATAATAATAATAATAAGAATAATAATAATAATAATAATAAAAATAATAAAAACAGTAATAATAATAATAACAATAATAAAAATAATAATAATAATAAAAATAATAATAATAATAATAATAATAATAATAATAATAATAATAATCTCCACAATCATCATCAAAGGATAATTATTGTTGCCAATAATAATAATAATAATAATAACAATAATAATAATAATAATAATAAGATCTAAGTAGAATATTTGGAATAGACATCATGAAAGTAATGCAAAGGTATATTAAAACCCGGCAGAGAATTGGATATTCATTACACATCTTTTATAATCCCTTCACACCTGACAGGTCATTACATACACTCTCCATCTCTGTTTCTCTTTACAGCCTGATAAAGGCTGTTTTGTTTTATAATTTTTTGGCCCATTCTGGTATCACAATCATCTAAAAAGAAAACAAAAAAATATTTTTGCCCAAAAATATCCGCGATGCACTGAACTCGCAATAGGTGAACCACGATATAGCGAGGGTATATATATATATATATATATATATATATATATATATATATATATATATATATATATATATATATATATATATATATATATATACAGGTAACCCTTGAATTACGTCGTTTCAAGTTAAGTCGTTCTCGATTATACATCGGTTTTGAAAAAATATATGGAAAAAAAAAATTAAAAAAAACAAAGTTTACGTCATTTTAAGCAACTTTACGTCTGTCCGCTACAAATATTGGAATCATAATATCACTAGAAAACCATTAAAAGCACATGAAATTATGTTACTGTACAATAAATAAAAACAAAAGCACATAAAATCATGTTATTGTACAATAAATAAGAATAAGAGCATATAAATATCTTATTAAAATCCGTACAGTAGTTCCAATATCTACCGTTAGGCGTCGTCACTCGTCATAATAATAATAGTAGTAATAATAATAATAATAATAATAAGAATAATAATAATAATAATAATAATAATAATAATAAGAATAATAATAATAATAATAATAATAATAATAATAATAATAATAATGATAATAATAATAAGAATAAGAATAAGAATAAGAATACGAATAAGAATAAGAATGCAGCAGGCATTTGCATTTATCGAAAAGGACTTTCTTTGTTCAAGGATATGCATCCCAATGCTATAAATAAAAACAAAAGCACATAAAATCATGTTATTGTACAATAAATAAGAATAAAAGCATATAACTATCTTATCAATATACGTACAGTAGCTCCAATATCTACCGTCAGGCGTCGTCACTCGTTATTCCCGCGAAACCGCTATTGTTTTGAATTGATATTATGAAGAAAATTGACAAAAAGCATTAAGAACAAACAGCAAACATATTTTTGATATAATACTGTCAGGGAAATAGCATGTGCGGGTGCATCCTCGTCCTCACTGCCACCATCAGTGTTGCCAGAATACATAAATGAGAGATATGATAAATATAAAAAACATACATGTAAGCTGGTAAGTTATTTCAAGTACCTTACAGATGAAGTACATTTTATTTACATTACAGTAATACCATCTTGTAATTAATATACATCTTGAAATGTACCATACATTTGAAAATAAAAACATCCACTTTATCTGGCAACACTGGCCCCAATGCTAAGCCTGTTGCCAACGGCATAATAGAGTTCATTAATTTGTTTACTGTACATAAATTTAAAAATAAAGATACTACCTGCCCAACGTGTGAACAATGTGAAGAGAGCATAGAACATTTTCTACTATTTTGTGAAGCATATACACAAATAAGAACAGAATATAGTTTTTTAGCACAACCATATATAGAAAATAAAATTGAAATAATTGCTAATATATTGTTATTTAGATATTGCAGTGAAAAAGACGTCAAAGAAAGAAAAACATTTATAAAAAGAATTTGTAGAAAAAGAAATCATATAATAAAAACTGCACAAACAATTTAGCAAAGCAAAACCCAGACTTGGGAGCTGTTACAAAAGGCATATCCCACCCAACTATACTACTAGTACAGTAAATCTGTATATCTAGGCTAGCCTAGAGACAAGCTAATTCGATTTAAGTCGTTTTTCGACTTAAGTCGTCTCTCCTGGAACCAATTAACGACGTTAGGTGAGGTATAACTATGTGTGAGTATATATATATATATATATATATATATATATATATATATATATATATATATATATATATATATATATATATATATATATATATATATATGAAATACTGATTATGAGCTGGTGAGTCTTACTGTTGATATAAGGTTTCACAGTGGTTATTAAGTACATTGATATAGGAACAGATAATGGATGCATACCACAAAAAATACCACCTCACACAGATATGTTTGTTACTATTGATAACTGGTGATAAATTTTCTTACCATAGCATCCCTGGAACAAAGTCATTTAAGATTTAAATATATCTGTAACTATTGTACACTTATATACAAATTGACAAAGTTCCCTCATATAAAGTTATGAATGCAATAAGAGAAGAATTGATAATCAAACCATATCTGAGAAAATTTTATGTAAATGATTCACCCTCATGTGTCTTCTGTTTCCTCCTTAAAAGCTTGTATGCTTAGATCCGGAGCTGGAACTACCTGGAAGTCGTGATCCAAAGTCATGCCTTGTCTTTTCATATGGTATAAGCAACGATGCATCTTTTGATGATAGCATAACCCTTCTGCCCTGTGAGATTCACATGTTTGACAAGCTAGACTACACTCCAAAATATATACTTGAATCTTTCCCTCATGCATATTTCCATGAGGTAAGTCGAATACATTTCTCCTGATTGTTTAAAATGAAGCTTTTTATAACTCTACTTTTAGTATTATAGCTAAAATGTGGATATGGTGTAATTCTGGTCCATTAAACACAAAAGTTCAGCACTTCTTTCAAAATATACTGGCAATATGATATATATTCCATTATTATATATCATAATAATATTTAAATAACAGAATAAATTTAAACTTAGCAACCAATACTTAACCTATTGAAGCAATACTGATCTCACCAACTAGTTAATGAATATTGTACATGAATTTAAGTTGTTATATATATATATATATATATAATATATATATATATATATATATATATATATATATATATATATATATATATATATTTATATATATATATATATATATATTATATAATAATATATATATATTATATATATATACAGTGGTGACCCCAACCCACGAGTTTAATCCGTTCCTAAAACCTGTTCTTGAGTTGGATTTATTTTTCTCATTGGAAAGCATGTAAATTCAATTAATCCATTCCTGGTCACAATAAATATTCATTTTAAAATTTTTCTAGTCACTAAAAACAAAAAATATAATACAGGTTATATGGGGTGGTATCAGAGAACATAATTCTTTCAGCCACATTAATAATAGAAAGGAATTCTACTCTACTAGAGTAAAACATGTACATATTCAGGTATACAGTATACACTAGTTGATAGCCAGTATAAAATAACAAATACAGTAGGTTAGAGTACATATTGTAGGTAAAAAAAATTATTGTAGGTAAGAAACCTTTGTGGATGATTGCTGCTGGCATATGTGGATGGTGGTGGAGAACGAGGAGAAGGGTGACTAATTTTTGGAAGGAGAGTCACCTTCCATAAAAACGCTAGGGAACTCTTCCGATACATGCTGTATTTTTGTGTTTTCTCACGATCACTAACACTTTTCTCTTTCTTAGGAGCAATAATAAGGGCTATCGGAAAGGCAAAACAATGGAATATAAAGCAAGAAGTACGAACAGATCACTAACAAACTATACAAAACAAGCACAATGCAGAACTGAGAGTGGGCGAGTGGGACATGTGTTTGTGGATTGGATTTTGTTTGTGAGTCGGGGTAAACATATGCTTGAAGTTTTGTTCGTGGGTTAGTTTGTTCATGGGTCTAGGCGTTTGTGGGCTAAGGTCATCTGTGTGTATACAGTAATCCCTCGCTATATCGCGGTTCACCTATCGCGAATTCAATGCACCATAGAATGTACATAGAATGGACAAGGAAATGTTCAGAAATATTTATGTAACCTATTTGAGGCCAAAACTCGAATATGCAGCCCCCTTTTTGAATCCGCACTTGAAAAAGCTCATAGCTAAGCTTGAAAAAGTTCAAAGACATGCCACGAAACTGGTGCCAGAAATACGCAATCTCAGTTATGATGAGAGGCTGAGGGAATTAGACTTACCATCACTTGAAGCTAGAAGAGTGAGGGGGGGATATGGTGACAGTCTTTAAATTCCTTCATGGTTATGATAGAGTGGATAGGGATCGATATTTTGATATGGCTGGCTCTAGAACTAGAGGTCATAGTTTGAAGCTTCGTAAGAAAACTTCTTTGCAGGATGTAAGAAAATACTTTTTCATTGTAAGAGTAGTTGATAGTTGGAATTGGCTAAGCGAGGAGGTAGTTAATGCTATCTCAATCCATAGCTTTAAGGACAGGTATGATAAGTATCACTAAGTATAAAATGGAACCGATCAGGAGACGGGAAGATACGAGCTTTGGGCTCTTTCCCGTAAGCACAATTAGGTAATCACAATTAGGTAATCACCAGTATCAGCGTTTTGGAAAACCCAAAGGGTCAAACCTACATGAGCTAGCATATATTAAAATTTCCAGTAGCTTCATTATTTTATTGATAAAAAATTTATTTCTTAGCCTAAGAATAATAAAACAGTAAAAAATAGTAAAAAACATAAATAATCACAGTATTACACCATGTAAAATACAATACTGGTATCAGCGTTTTGGAAAACGAAAAGGGTCTCACCTACGTGAGCAAGTACATATTGAAATTTTCATTATTTTATTGATAAAACAAGTATTTCCTAGCTTAAGAGTAATAAAACAGTAAAAAATAGTAAAAAATATAAATTTAAACATATACACTCACAGTTTTGCACCGTGTGAAATACTGTATGATAGCGTACACTGTATTGGCGTCTTGAAAAACGTAAAGGCTCGCACCTACATGAGATAGTTCATGGAATGCTACTGACTGAAAGGTGAAAGACAACGAATCACAGAATTGTCTTTCTGTATGTTCTGTGTCATTGAAGTTTGGTTCTCCCACCATCTTCCATTGTCTCGCCTCACTCGTTCAGTCTAACTCACATGTGTGCAGTTCGCGTTATGCTTATTAATATGTTATGCTTCAGGAGTTCTTTCGATAAAAGTCTCCTATACCTCAAAAAGCTCCTCTTTAATTTCAAGCGGCTACTGCAGATCTTCTTTAACGTATGATTTACAAGAGATTTCCTATACTGGGGGAGCATCAGTATCATTTCCTTTGCCTTAAGAGACTCCTCTTTAATTTCAAGCGGCTCCTGCAGATCTTTAACGTATGATTTACAAGAGATTTCCTATACTGGGGGAGCATCAGTATCGTTTCCTTTGCCTCAACAGACTCCTCTTTAATTTCAAGCGGCTTCTGCATATCTTCTTTAACGTGTGATTTACAAGAGATATCCTCTACTGTGGGAGCATTAGTGTCATTTTCACAGTTTTCAATGCCATCCACCTCCATCATAGAAGGAGAAGGAACACAATTGGTTTCTGAAGACTGACCTGAATTGAGACCAGTTTGTGCTAAGTCCAAAGTATACTGTATTTCAAAATATCACTGATAGGATACTTGGCCTCTCCACTTCCATATTTTTCATAATGATCGAGGGTTTTCATATGTACTGTATATTCAATTCACTTCATAACTGAGCCACGAGGAAATCGAAGAACCTGACTTTACACTCGAACATCTGGCAGCCCTGTATGAATACGTGAAAGCACTCCAATAACTCTCACACGAACATGATGATAATATGGTTCGTTCCGTGACCTTCTGCAATCTTCTCGACGTTGGCATGTCATTACCACATCATTCACGGTAAGTTTACCTATCACTTTCATATAAACATATGCTTGCACGCTGTTATTAATTAAGTTAAGGGTGGTTTGTTAACAGTACAGGGAGAGTTTGTACAGTAAACGTAAAAATAAATGTAAAATACCTATGTACATATAGGGTGATCCTACTTTGCGGAAATTCACCTATCGCGGTCGGTCCCAGAACCGAACCCCAGCGATAAACAAGGGATCACTGTATATATATATATATATATATATATATATATATATATATATATATATATATATATATATATATATATATATATATATATATATATATATATATATATATATATATATATATATATATATATATATATATTTATATATATATATACGGTAATCCCTCGCTATATCACGATTCACCTACCGTGAATTCAGTGCATCACAGTTTTTTTTACTTTTATTTTTTTATTTTATTATTTTTTTTATGATTACGACACAAGGATGGGCCAAAAATAATAAAATAAAATAGCCTTTATCGTGCCTGGGCACGAAGAATACATAAAGAGAAACAGAGGTGGAGAGTGTAATGACCTGTCTGATGTGAAGAGATTTTAAAAGATGTGTAATGAATATCCAAGAATATTCAGTGTAGCTGTACGCATAGAAAAAGAACCATAAATGAAGGAAGACTTAACATCGAACTGTCCTGGACAGACCTATTTAAGTTCAAAAAACCTTCACCTGTAGTATCGCAACGGGGGGCACGAGGATGCAAATGTTTTGCCACCTCCATATCAACTAATGCACCCTCGCACGCTATTTCCCTGATGATATTATATCGAAAGTTTGTTTGCTGTTTGTTCTAAATGCTTTTTTTCAATTCTCTTCATAATATTCAATCGCATTAAGCGGTAGAAGAGGATGTGGATGCGGGAGAACGAACCTCTAACCAAAACGTTTTGCCACTTCCATATCAGCTGATGCTTATCACTATTCAGGTACAATATCTTACTAATAAAATATTTATTTACTCACCCTATTTGGGGTTTATCTAATTTTCAAGATTATAGTATTATTAATATTGCATGGTTCTAAACATTATTCTCTCTTCTTTACATATCGACCATGCTGCATGAAATCTTAATGGTAAACAAAGTCAGCTGAGATAAAAAGAAGACTAAACAATTCGTTACAAAGAAAATGCATATCGTACTGTACATGGGAAACTTAAATAAAATATATATATTCTCTACACGCTATTTCCCTGACGATACTATATCAAAAGTTTGTTTACTGTTTGTTCTTCATGCTTTTTTTCAATTCTCTTCATAATATTCGATCGCATTATGCGGTAAAAGAGGAGGAAGATGCGGGAGAACAAACCTCTACCTGCAAACGTTTTGGAGCTTCCGTATCAGCTGATACACCCTCGCACGCTATTTCCCTAACGACATTATATCAAAAGTTTGTTTGCTATTTGTTCTTAATGCTTTTTTTCAATTCTCTTCATAATATCCAATCGCATTAAGCGGTAGAAGAGGAGGTGGATGCAGGAGAACGAACCTCTAACCAAAACGTTTTGCCACTTCCATATCAGCTGATGCTTATCACTATTCAGGTACAAAATCTTACTAATAAAATATTTATTTACTCACTCTATTTGGGGTTTATCTAATATTCAAGATTATAGTATTATTAATATTGCATGGTTCTAAACATTATTCTATCTTCTTTACATATAGACCATGCTGCACGAAATCTTAATGGTAAACAAAGTCAGCTGAGAGAAAAAGAAGACTAAACAATTCGTTACAAAGAAAACGCATATCGTACTGTACATGAGAAACTTAAATGAAATATATATATTCTCTACACGCTATTTCCCTGACGATACTATATCAAAAGTTTGTTTGCTGTTTGTTCTTCATGCTTTTTTTCAATTCTCTTCATAATATTCGATCGCATTTAGCGGTAAAAGAGGAGGAGGATGCAGGAGAACAAACCTCTACCTGCAAACGTTTTGGCGCTTCCGTATCAGCTGATACACCATCGCACGCTATTTCCCTGACGACATTATATCGAAAGTTTGTTTGCTATTTGTTCTTAATGCTATTTTTCAATTCTCTTCATAATATTCGATCGTATTAAGCGGTAGAAGAGGAGGAGGATGCGTGAGAACAAACCTCTATCTGCAAATGTTTTGCGCTTCCATATCAGCTGATACACCCTCGCACACTATTTCCCTGAAGATATTATATTGCAAGTTTGTTGTCTGATCTTAATGTTTTTTTTAATTCTCTTCATAATATTCGATTGCATTAAGTGGTAGAAAAGGAGGAGGATGCGGGAGAATGAACCTCTAATCAAAACGTTTTGCCACTTCCGTATCAGCTGATGCTTATCACTATTCAGGCACAATATCTTACTCATAAAATATTTATTTACTCACCCTATTTGGGGTTAATCTAGTTTTCAAGATATAGCATTATTAATATTCCTTGGTTCTAAACATTATTCTATTTACTTTACATATCGACCAAGCTGCACAAAATGTTGACGTAAACAAAGTCAGCTGAGAGAAAAAGAAGACTATACAATTCGTTCCAAAGAAAATACATATCGTACTGCACATGGAAAACTTAAATGAAATATATTTATTCTCTACACGCTATTTCCCTGAAAATATTATATTGAAAGCTTGTTTGCTGTTTGTTCTTAATGCTTTTTTCAATTCTCTTCATAATATTCGATCGCGTTGAGCGGTAGAAGAGGAGGAGGATGCATGAGAATGAACCTCTACTTGCAAACGTTTTGGCACTTCCGTATCAGCTGATACACCCTTGCACGCTATTTTCCTGATGATATCATATCGCAAGTTTGCTTGCTGTTTGTTTTTAATGCTTTTTTTCAATTCTCTTCATAATATTAAATCGCATTAAGTGGTAGAAAAGGGGGAGGATGCGGGAGAACAAACCTCTAACCAAAACATTTTGCCGTTTCCGTATCAGCTGATGCTTATCACTATTCAGGCACAATATCTTACTCATGAAATATTTGTTTACTTACCCTATTTGGGGTTTATCTAATTTTCAAGATTGTAGTATTTTTAATATTCCATGGTTCTAAACATTATTCTATCATCTTTACATATCACCCATGCTGCACGAAATCTTAACGCAAACAAAGTCAGCAGAGAGAAAAAGAAAACGTATACAATTCATTACAAAGAAAACGTATATCGTACTGTACATGCGAAACTTAAATGTAATACTGCAACCCCTTGCTATATCGCGGTTCACCTATCGCGAATTCAGTGCATCGCGGAATTTATGTGACAATTTATTTTTTCTTTTAGATGATTGTGACGCCAGGACGGGCCAAAAAATGATAAAATAAAACAGCCTTTATCAGGCTGTAAAGAGAAACAGAGATGGAGAGTGTAATGACCTGTCAGATGTGAAGGGATTATAAAAGATGCGAAATGAATATCCAATTCTCTGCTGGGTTTTAATAAACCTCTGCATTAGTTTCATGATGTCTATTCCAAAAATTGTCCTTAGATCTTATTATTATTATTATTATTATTATTATTATTATTATTATTATTATTATTATTAATATTGGCAACAATATTTTTCCTTGATGATGATTGTGGAGATTATTATTATTATTATTATAATTATTATTATTATTATTATTATCATTATTATCATTATTATAAAGAGCTCATCATTGTTTGTATATCTGTTG
>JAXCGZ010022647.1:352500-360028 GCA_037179515.1 Halocaridina rubra | reverse complement strand
TTAAGCTGAGTGTATTTACTAAACTGTACTCGCGGGCATGAGTCCCTTGCTCATTTTAACTCCTTGTGTGTACGTATGTTTGTGTGTGTGTGTATATATGTATGTTTCTCGTGTGTGTGCGAGTTGATTGATCAAAAGAGGAGACTGAGATATTTGTTATTCTTTGTCTCCCCATATCTTCAGATATACTGTTTCAGCCTCTGCAATCTTCACAGAGATTATTAGATACGAGACTCCACTTCTCTCTCCATCTAATATAGAAGTAGTTCTCGGAGTACTATTTAGGTAGAAGACACACTAGGGCTCTTATCTGTCTTTCTGCAGTGCCTAGATGGCATACAATCTGCCTCAAGGGGTACATAAAAATTCAGTCGAATAACGAATAAAGCTTTAAGCCGATGTCTTGCCTGAGCTTGAACTAATAAATTTACCTTAAGGAAAGTGCATTATGAAGATGATGATGATGATGATGATTATGATAATAATAATAATAATAATAATAATAATAATAATAATAATATTATTATTATTATTATTATTATTATTATTATTATTATTATTATTATTATTATTATTATAATTTACATCAACAACAACAGCAATAATAATATTAATAATAATAATAATAATAATAATAATAATAATAATAATAATAATAATAATAATAATAATAATAATAATAATATATAATGACAAAATGGAGAATTTAGTGTCAGGAGTGGCATCCGGCCATAAAAGCACGAGCCAAAACCAAACACAGACCTTCAAGAGACCAGTGAACAACAATGACTCAATATAAAGATGAGAATAGCTACTGCTTAAGAAGCAGACAGCAAAATCATAGTACTTTGAAATGGCATCAGAAAGGGCATCCGACCGTAAAGCTTGGAATCATACGAAGACTGATCTCTAAGACAGTGCTACGAAGCTTCATATCAACATTAATAACTGTTCTGATAAAGAGGATGCCAACATTAGAGTACTCTCATATGGTGTCAGGAATGTTGTTGTCCAGCCTTAGAATATGAACCAAGCACACAAAAACAACCCAAGAACTACTGAAAAACAGCGACCCCAGGAGAGCATAGCAAACGCATCCTGTAAAGAAACAGACAACACGAGTACCTAAAAATAGATCTCGATATTTATGCCCTCATATACCAAATCTTGACCTTTGACCCTACGTTGATTACACAAGAGAACAGTGGTTAACGCTGTACATGAAGCTGATTCCAAGGTCAAATCCATAAAGGCTTTGTTTGAAGAAGAAAAGAGCCCTCGATAGTAGTCAATGACCCTCATCATTCATTCCATCCACAAGAATGAGTTGAATTCACGCTTTCTCTTGCTTGAGCTCATACGACACGATTAATCCCCATGATGGGACTGGAACAGACCGATTAGAGCTGGGGTATTCATGGTGAATGCCCTTCAACAGAATCTAACCCGTGTTAGTTTCCTCCCTAATTTCACACTCTCACTGAGCTACCTCGGCCCCCATAAGAAAATAGCAAATGTCTTGCTAGCTCATTAAATTACAAAAAAAATTAAATTCTGTCTCTCTCTTACTTTGAGATTATATGAAAACAAAAATATAGTCTCCAAATCGCTATGTTATTCCTACTAACGTACTGCATGTATTCCCACAAACGTATTCCATGTATTCCCACTAACGTATTTCATGTGTTCCCACTAACGTATTCTAGTTAGTCCCTCCAACGTATTCCATGTATTCCCACTAAGTTATTCCATGCATTCCAGTCGCTACCCCATTACCACAATATATTGCTCCCACTTCTATAGCATTCCAGGAATTTTATTTGTTTTTCTCTTCAACGAATTCACTCGTGTTTGGAGTAAATGTAGATTTGAATTTTAAGATATGATTATAATATGGGAGATTAACTGCAATATATAAAGGTTCCACTATTACGACATATGCACATACAATAGCCGTAGCCTCCCAAGTCAGGAATTGGCCGAGTCTTAAGGGGGGTTTACACGGTCAAACGGTTCGTCGAACGCGGTTCGACAGACAAGTGTTTGAAGTGATGTTCGAACGTGTGAACGGGGTATTTGGTTGTCGAACACGTTCGACAAACGTGTTCAACAACCAAATACCCCGTTCACACGTCTGAACATCACTTCAAACACTTGTCTGTCAAACCACGTTCGACGAGCCGTTTGACCGTGTAAACCGCCCTTAAGCATGCACCCATTCACCAGGTGAACAAATCACCTCATCTCTCCCATCTCAGCTCCTTGGCACTGTGAAGAACCTTAGTATAACTCGGGCACTTATCATAGAGGCATTGTATGTGTATATTTACCTATTTGTGCTAACGGGAAAAAGCCCCATGCTCATAACACCCCATCTCCTAATCGATTTGCTTTTTTTTTTCCTCATTGGTGCCTATCATATGTGTCCTTAAAACTATGAATGCAGGTCGTATTATCTGCTTCCTAGCTTAGCGAAATCCAGCATTCAAGTCTCCTTACACTAAAAAAAAGTACTTCCTTACATCCTGCAGAGAAGTTATGTTATGAAGTGTCAAATTATGACTTCTAGTTTTAGAGCTAGTCATATCAAAATATTGATCCCTATCCACTCTGTCAATACCATGAAAGAATTAAAACCTTCACTCTATTCCCCTTATTCTTCTAGTTTCTAGTGATGGTAATTCTAATTCTCTTAGCCTCTCCTCATTACTGAGATTTCTTTTTTTCTGGCACCAGTTTGGTAGCATGTCTTTAAAAAAAATTCCAGATTGTTTATATGCTTATTCAAGTGCTGATTCCAAAAGGGGGCTGCATATACAAACTTTGGCCTCACATAACTTATAAATATTTCTGAACATTTCCTTGTCCATGTGTCTGAAGGCTACCCTTACCATTGCAAAGAAAGCATATGCTGCCCTTACTGTGCCATTTGTATGCATTTCCGGAGACAAATCTGCCAATACGTTTATTCCTAGAACTCTCTCATTCTCTGTCTCTTGAGGTTCTACATCTGCTATTGAACACCTAAACACTGGCCTGCTTGCACTTGAACCCATTTTCATCACCTTACATCTTGAAGTATTGAATTTCATTATCCAAATTTCTGACCACTCATGAAGACTATTTGTGTTTTTCTGAAGTCCTCTACCATTGTTCTGGTCTTTTACTTTCTTCACTATCTTTGCATCATCAGCAGACATATTCAGAATGCATTTACAGACTCTAGTAGGTCATTTCAATATACATGGAACAAAATGGCCCTAAAATTGAACCTATCGGAACCCCACTATAAACCTTTCACCAGTCAGACACTGAGTGTCTTACTCGAACCCTCTGTTCCCTTCCTTCTAAGTAACTTTTTTAACCATTCCAAGACATTTCCACATATTCTTAATAAGTCCCCCTTGTGGGACCGTATAATATGCCTTCTGTGCGTGAGCGCGCGCGCGCTCGCGCGTGTGTGTGTATGTGTGTGTTTATTGCAGTCCTTCGTCGCTTTGTAACCTACCTGTACCATTTAATACTTCTTTGGTAGTTCTTGACTTCTGTGGCGTTGATTTTTACATCAAATATTTGTAAAGTAATGATCCCAGAAGTTTTCCTCCCCATATTACCCACCTTACCTCCTTGGCACTGTGAAAAGGCATAAAAGAACCTTGCATAGCTCTATAGCTTTTCGAATACCTTACTGTGAGGAACTAGAATAAAAACTCAAACCATACTTCATGCCAATATATATATATATATATATATATATATATATATATATATATATATATATATATATATATATATATATATATATATATATATATATATATATATATATATATATATATATATATATATATATATAAAAATATATATATATATATAAATATATATATATATATATATATATATATATATATATATATATATATATATATATATATATATATATATATATATATATATATATATGTATATATATATATATATATATATATATATATATATATATATATATATATATATATATATATATATATATATATATATATATATATATATATATGATTCTAATTCGCGAGAAACACGTGAATATTGTAAATGTGAAAGGTAATTGCTACTTAAGAAAATTAAAGAATATGTGCATATTCACGTTTTGGCCTCACATAGGTTGCATGAATATTTCTGAACATTTCCTTTTCCATGTGCCTGAAGGCTACCCTTACATTTGCTAAGAAAGCATATGCTGCCCTTACTATGTCAATTATATGCATTTCTGGAGACAAATCTACCATTATGTTTACTCCTAGAGCTCTCTCATTCTCTGGCTCTAGAAATTCTGCTCCTGCAATTGAGTAGTCAAGCTTGGGCCTTCTTGCATTTATACCCATTCTCATTACCTTACATTTAGAAGTATTGAATTTCATAAGCCACTTTTCAGACCACTCATGCAGACTATTTAGATCTTCCTGAAGTTCTCTACCATTGTTCTCGCTTCTTACTTTTCTCACAATCTTTGCATCGCCTGCAAACGTATTCATGAATGAATTTACAGACTCTGGTAGGTCATTTACATATACAAAGAACAAAAGTGGCCCTAAAACTAAGCCCTGTGGAACTCCACTACTAACTCTTCTCCATACAGACACTGAATTTCTTTCTCTAACCCTCTGTTTCTTTCCCTCTAAATAATTTTTTTTCCATTCCAAGACATTTCCACCTATTTCTCGTCATAGCTTGCAGCTTCTTAATAAGTCTCCCATGTGGGACTGTGTCAAATGCTTTCTGGAAGTCTAGGAATATGCAATCTGCCCATCCCTCTATTTCCTGTAATATTCAGCTTACCTCATCATAAAATTCTATTAAGTTTGTTACTGTTGATCTACCTTCTCTGAAGCCATGTTGTCTCACTGACAAAAAGTTGAAAAATTCCAAGTGAAGAGAGATGTCTTTTCTTAATAGTTTCTCCATAACTTTGCAAACTATGCTGGTCAAGGAAGCAGGTCTGTAGTTTAGAGCTGTATCCCTCCATCCGTTTTTGAAGATAGGTACTACGTTCGCTTGTTTCCAGCATCTTGAAATCTCCCCTGACTCAAGCGACTTTTCAAATATGGTACTTAGTGCCGCTGATCATGATTTAGCGCATTTCTTAAGTACATAAGGGGATATATCATTAGGACCTGTAGTTTTATGGGCATTTATCTCCATCAGCACTCTGCATACCTCTGTGGCTGAAAAGATGATGTTTTCTAATACTGGCCCATGAGCTCCTAACTCTGCACTCTGAGGGGATGGGGTATTTTCTGCTGTAAATACTGACTGAAACTCCTTATGCAATTCTTCGCAGTCAATAAATGCAAAAAGCTCATTAATTTTGATGTAATCCTTTTTTGGATAGTTCCTCCTCGTGTTCTCAGTGCCTCTACTTTCAGGAAGAACATCTTCGATGATATACTCCATCAACAACACACAGTGGTCACTCTTTCCACTTGGTGGTTCATACTCTGTTTTTTTTCAATATCGAACACATTATCTGTGAATACTAGATAAAGCAGCAATGGCTCATCCCCACCCCTGCCCTCTTTGGTTCCAGTACATGTTTGTGTAGGAAATTCCTTTGTATGCAATCTAGGAATCTTGTCCCGAATGAGCCCTCCCCACTGTGTAGGTCAATATTTATCTAATTTATCTCTCTATAATAAAAGTCCATAATCAAAATCCTACATTTTCTCTCCCGTGCAATTTTAACAACTGATCTTATGACTTCATTAGTACTTATATGACTTTCCTTATAAACTTTTAGCTTATGATGGTTCCTTGGTGGGTTATATACAACAGCTTTTTAATGCTCTCTGACCCAGTATTTATGCAATCAGCAAGAAGTCCCTTGAACTCCCTTTCTATAGCAAACTTTATTTCATCAACCTGAAATCTTTCACTTATGAGCAGTGCTATCCCTCCACCAGTCCTCTCAGATCTTTCAACCCTTAATGTTCTGAAGCCCTTAGGAAAAACTGTGACACTGTTTATGTCCCCACTTAGCTTAGTCTCTTTAACTTTTACTATATCTACTTTACTATTGTGAATCCTATCCTTTAATTCTACTGCCTTACCAGCTATTCCATCAGTATTTGTGTACAACGATCTTAATGAGGCCCCATCCCCTGATCTTCTGTCATTATCTTCTTTATCTCGCCCTTGTCTGGAAGAACTCTGAATCAAAAATTATCTTTTCTTCATTTCTTTCCTCATTTAACCTTCTTATCTCTTGCAACAAGTTTTTGACCCTTTCCATCTCTTCCTGTGTGTGTGTGTGTGTGTGGGTGTGTGTATATATATATATATATATATATATATATATATATATATATATATATATATATATATATTTATTTATTTGCGTGTGTGTGCATACACACATAATCCATTGTACCCCTTACAAGGGGGGTGAATAAGTCAGAGCAAAAAACATGACTCTGTGAGAGGAAAATATGAAGGAGGGAATTTCCCGGTCCCATTGCTCCGCTTCATTTAGTCCCTTTGTCTCACGGAGGGAAACTCGAAGGAAGTATTCTTGCCTACCCTCAGAGGTTTATATATATATATATATATGTGTGTGTGTGTGTGTGTGTGTGTGTGTGTGTGTGTGTGTGTGTGTGTGTGTGTGTGTGTGTGCGTGTGCGCGTGCGTGTGCGTGTGTGTGTGTGTGTGTGTGTGGGTGGGTGTGTGTGTGTGTATTAATTATGACTAATAAAGCAGGTATTTAAAATTCACTTCATTTACAAAATATGTGAAGTACAAAATTTCAACAGTATTGACAGAAAACGGAAAACTTGCATTTCAATCTCAGATCATCAAAATACAAAAATTTTTGAATTTTGTAAATAAATATAAAAAAAAAACATACTCACATATTTCCTTTCAGAACTTCAAATATCTCCCCACCAGAAAATTAATATAGCCACAAAAAGAAATAATAAATAAAATTCACAGATGCTTGACTGATATTGCGTATCGTCTCTATCAGTAATCTTACAAATTCACATATCATCATCATCATCATCTGAATATTCAAGTTCCCCGAAGGACATTAATTTAATTTTTGCATTTTTTTTTTATCTTTTTATTTTTTTTTCACCTTTCTTTTAGGTTAAGATAGAGCTTGATATGTAAGGTTAATACTTCTTCTGATGGTCTGGGATCCTTTGCATATTATTATTATTATTATTTTTTTAACCAAGCCTCAGACATTTCCTTAGGCAGAGTGTCTGCAACATAATTATACCAGGCACGAGTTGTATTTTAGAGGCCGTGTCTGCAAGTCTTTCATTTTTATTCTTAAATATATTGGTTGTTGCCTAGTTTGTGCATAGGATTTTCTTTCCCTCTTGCTTGGTATAAATTTTGGAGTGTTTTATTGAATTAATAATAAGAAAAATCCTAACACATAGGGCTTGATGATAGGGTGATGGCTAGTTTATGCTTAGAATTTTCTTTCCCTCTTGTTTGATATGAATTTTAGAATGTTTTATAGAAT
>JAXCGZ010022647.1:322500-350000 GCA_037179515.1 Halocaridina rubra | reverse complement strand
CTCCATGAGATTCCAATCGCTCTGTTACATCATCAACCCCCATCTTCAACTTAAGTTCCTTACTCAGAGCAACAACGTTCTTGATGACAGCCTCAACTGTCTCCTCAGAGCCATGGAAGTCATTTACAAACAGTTTCTTCCTTACCCTATTCAAGTTCGTCTGATGCTGCTCCTTGAGCTGTTGCAAATAATGAGAGGCTTCAGAAATCACCCTCTCCTCCAAAGGGGAATGTTCTCAACAGCTTTGAGCCACTAGATACACGCTTCATACCCATACTATTTCAACAAATTTTTTTGCCTCATTACACATCAATATATACCAAAGTCTAAAACAGACGGTTTGCTGTGAATATGTGTCGTTGGCATTTACAATACCGTGTAAATGAGAGAACTCGTGACTCAATGATTTTCTTAGAGTTGGCAATCTTCATTTACAAAAATTTCCATCTTGGTTTGTGATAGTATGGTTTGGGTATGCAGTCAAGTTCGCTTCATCTGTGTCCTCCACAAAGATGAATGTGTACTGTACTTGGTATTTAGTACATGGATTCAGAGAATAAGAAAAGGGTCATTTTGAGAGAGCAGTTCTCCTCTTGCTCAGGGCATACAAAATACACATCGAATTGCAGGAACTTCAACCCACAGGTAATAAGGAGACTCTATATAAATAAGTGCTTTGGAAATGTAGATGAGGCTCCCTGGGATACGCCGTTGATGCTGGTCACCCTGCAAAAGCACTAATAACATTTCAATTTCGATCATTAGGCCACTATTGTGCTTACTAATACAGTGGACTTCATAAGCGCAGAATGAGCACGAGAATAATGAGACGTATGAGCTGGACCTGAGCGATGCATTTTCATCAGTCTAATGCCGAGTGACAATGTATTCTTCCACCGCGCTGTTCCGAGGGTGAAGTTCGTGCTTATGACTATGTATATGTATTTGGTAATTATCTAAATAAATTCAAACTCGGTCCTTAGCATAACCAAATACATAAACAAGTAAATAGGTAACAGCATTAACTTGATATATACGCACGCAACGATGCCACATGATAATGTATTATTCTGCCACGCTTAACATACTGCTCAGCATATGCAGTTGTATTTACGACGTAAACCACGTAGGTCGAAAAAATTATTTATTAATGATTTATGGGAGATGCATCGTAACAATTAAATATCACAAGTTGAGGACATCATAAACCGAGTATCCCATGTATATATAGACACTTTGCTACTACATAAAACATAAAAATACAGTATTCATGAATTTTAATATGTTCATAAGTTGATATTTTGTATGTATAGTACTGTATATATGTTGGTTAAGCACCAGAGACTACTGCAATAATTGTGCAGGGTTATAGGACACTTTGTTTCAGATATCTCTGTTAAGGAGAGTGATAGATAGATTTTTCTTTCAAAGAATTAAATGTTCTTCCCCAGAGGTGTCTTCAGCAAAGATTGTTTTGTACTTTGTGTGCCACGCTAATGCCTCACCAGTATATTAAATATTCAGAGATTTCTTCACTCACATTTAATTTCTATCAAACCTTGTATGAACCTCTCTGGAAGTGGAACTCTCTTCAACGGGGATATCTGGAACAATGGTTTCTGGGACCTTGTGTAATAATTGATCTTCTCTGATGCTCTGAACTACTACGTAAAACATGAAGCATGCAGTATTATTGAATTTTAATACGGTAATAATAAGGTAATAACACAGTACAATACAGCAATACATACATAATACATGCATAGATAATGGGTAGGTTTTTGTTCGTAACTCGGTTGTTCGTAAGTAGGTGAGCTTCTGTATATATATATATATATATATATATATATATATATATATATATATATATATATATATATATATATATATATATATATATATATATATATATATATATATATATATGCTTCTGCATATGTCCACATTCGAATGGGGGTGGACACAGATATGACACATGCAGGGTATAACTACCCTTTGTTTTTCAGTGGATATAGTGCATTGCTTCCACCCAGAAGGTGTCGATTTGAATGCCCCAAAGTTATAGGTACAACTTCCCTTTCCCATAACCAGATGGGAGATAAGAAGGAGTGGGCGTGTTTTCTCATTTATTAGAAAAATTATTGCACCAGTAGATGTGTGGAGCCATTATTGAACAGTATTTTCTTTATCTTATGCAGTGATAAGTGAGTTGTCAATGCTATTATCATTATTATTATTGTTATTATTATTATTATTATTATTATTATTATTATTATTATTATTATTATTATTATTATTATTATTATATTAATTATTTGCCTATCACTGTATATATATATATATATATATATATATATATATATATATATATATATATATATATATATATATATATATATATATAGAGAGAGAGAGAGAGAGAGAGAGAGAGAGAGAGAGAGAGAGAGAGAGAGAGAGAGAGAGAGAGAGAGAGAGAGAGAGAGAGAGAGAGACGGGCGCGCGCCCGCGAGGTCCCTGCTGATCGTTGCTGTTGTTTGTTGTTGTTTGAGGTTAAAGCCAACCTTGTGTTGGCACGGGCCCTTGTCCAAAGAGCGGCCCGTAGGTTAGAGGTTATACCTCTTGGGTTGTTTTATCACCTTGGTGGTTCGAAAGTTTCCAAGGTGGTGAGATGTGTGTCTATGTTGTCAAGTATTTCCTTAACAATTTTGGCTGCATGAACTGTCGCATTGGGGTGTTGTGGTTCCATGATTAATCCGTTCCTTAAACTGTTTGTCTTTGGACATTCTAAAAGATAATGCAGCAGGGCCTTATCAGTTGTCTTGCGACAGTGTGCACACTCTTTTCTGGGGTTCTCAATAATTTCCCAGCAGCATTTGTAGCCTAGCCTGAGTCTAGCTATTGTGACAGCCAGACTCCTTGGGGTGTACTTGGATACCGGTGAGGGCTCAAGCTTTGTTGCTTCCCTGTACCACGTGGCAGAGTAGGAGCTTTTGTTGACCCAGTAGTTGTGGTTTTCCTGCTTTGATCTCTGTAGTGCCTGCTTGGTTTTTGATTTGTATTGTTGAAGACTGGGTTGTATAGAGTGCTGTATGCTGTGGCACAAGACAGCATCCTTGGCAAGTTGATCTGCCTTGTCATTTCCAGGGATGTTGATATGGCTGGGTATCCAGTTGATGGTTACCAGTCTTCTTTGTTCTTGATGTTGCACTAGCAGTGTTTGGACCATGCTGATTAGGTTGATGTTTTCTTTGAACTTCTGCTGCTGTAGTGCTTGGACAGAGGAGAGTGAGTCAGTGTGTATGGTAACAGGTCCTTGTCCTTTTTCAATTGAGTTGTGCAGAGCCATTTTGATGGCAAATAACTCAGTTTGCAGAGTGGAGCAGGAGTCTGAAAGTCTCCAGAAAGCTGTAAAACTCTCCGAGTAGACTGCCGCTCCAGTTGCAGGGATACCAGCATTGACAGTACCATCTGTGTAGTAGGAGACGCCTTCTGCTTGGTTGGTTTCAGCGATAGCAGCTAGAGCTGCTTCATGCAGTTGTATCTTTGAACAGGCTTTCTTACTGTCAGGAAGACTAGTGGTGTTGAATTTTGCAGGGTGTGCTCTCCATGGGACTAGCGGCTTGCAGTTGGTGCAGGGCTTGTCTAAGTTTATTCTTGCCAGTTCAGATGCCATGTTGCATTTGTGAATACTTTTCAGAAGGTGGCCGGCATAGCTGTTTGGGATAGGGAGGTCAGGATGTTTGTTGAGGGCATCTTTCAGCCTTTTTTGCGTGTGGGATTTCCTTTCGGATAGCAGAGCCTTTGTTATGGAGTTGGTGTTGGAAACGTTTATCCAGCTATATAAAGGAGTTAGATTTGTTTCCATTTGTAGGTTGCATATCCTGGTCCACATAGGAGCCCCCAGCATGTAATGCATGGCGTTGCTCTGGATCACTTCAATAGTGGAGATTTGTTGTGCATTGAGGTTGGCTAGGGTTGGGGTGCTGTAGGTAATCAGGGATCTAATGGTGGCTGTATAAAATTTCCTTAGGGCCTGAATACCTGCTCCTTCTTGGAGAGATGTCATATATCTCATAGGGGTTAGTCTGCTGTGAGCTCTTTCTCTGAGATATGTGATCTGAGGTTTGAAGGTGAGATGCCTGTCTATGTAAACTCCTAGATACATGAATGTATCCACCCACTCTATGTTTCCATTGGCTAGGGTGATCGGGGCTAGTGGTACTGGAGTTTTTACGGCCATAGCTTTTGTTTTGTTTCCGTTGATTTTGAGTCCCAGCTCCTTGCTTTTCTGATGGAATAGGTCTACTGCTTTTTGAGCGCTGGCTAATCTATTGCCTCCTCTGCTGATGAAGACTACATCGTCGGCATAGATGAAGATGTCTACTCCTTGGGGTAGTTGAAGTTGAAAGAAGTTCTCCATCAGTACATTGAAAAGCAGTGAACTGAGGATGCCTAATTGATCGTTGCTAGTTTGGACGATGAAAACGTGTCTAATAACGAAACAACGAACATTGAAACCATTTTTTTCATTAGAATAATTGAAATTAGATTGTAATAGGGATCGACTATCCTACATCTAAGTATTACTTTCGATTACAGACCACTATAAAATGAAAAGTTAAACGTATACATATTTGAATATTAATTAAGATAGCAATAAATAAAAAGAAAGTGAAAATAAATGAAATAATAATATAATTAAAGGAAAAAACGTAGCACAATGTACCTGCCAATTGCGAGGCAGCAAACATAATTGTGGGATAGGATGGAAACTGACATTATCTAGCAACAACTAAATCTTAAAATTTAAGTTATTTTCACTGCAATAATAATAATAATGATAATAATAATAATAATAATAATAATAATAATAATAATAATAATAATAATAATAATAATAATAATAATAATAATAATAATAATAATAATAATAATAATATGCATGATGTAAGGGGATGAGAGAGAGAGAGAGAGAGAGAGAGAGAGAGAGAGAGAGAGAGAGAGAGAGAGAGAGAGAGAGAGAGAGAGAGAGAGAGAGAGAGAGAGAGAGAGAGAGAGAGAACTCAGGCTCTTACCAACGGTTTTCTAAAGTGTGGATTCTTTTTTATGAGTGTGACACCGGGACAAGCAGAAACTGCCCCCATCAATAAAGGCCCGGGCACGAAAAATTGCCAAGACGAAGGAAAAGAAAAGGGTTAAGGACAAGGCAGAGATGAGGTAATGTGTGTATGCATGCTTGTTTGATACACACGTACTGTAGATTGCAAAAAGAGGAGAAGCTTGGGGTATATGTACCATCTTGGTAGGCATAGGTACCGACTGATGTATTTTAGTAGGTGTTTTACCAATAATAATAATAATAATAATAATAATAATAATAATAATAATAATAATATATTATTATTATTATTATTATTATTATTATTATTATTATTATTATTATTATTATTATAAAACATAAAGAAGGCGTGAGCTTAAGTGCTCTCTCTCTCTCTCTCTCTCTCTCTCTCTCTCTCTCTCTCTCTCTCTCATGCACATTATTATTATTTTTATTATTACTATTATTATTATTTTTAATTATTATTATTTTTATTATTATTATTTTTATTATTATTATTATTATTATTATTATTATTATTATTATTTATATTATAATTATTATTGTGATGCACTGAGGAGATGATAGATAGCCCAGTGCCTTTCATCTCTTTCTCTCATATCATGCGCATTATTATTATTATTATTATTATTATTATTATTATTATTATTATTACTACTATTGTTATTATCATTATTGCCATCATTATTATTGTGATACACTGAGGAAAAATAGTCCAAAACGCACTCTCTCTCTCTCTCTCTCTCCACTGTCACATATACACCGACCTCGAAGGATGTCTATCCCCCCCTGCAGAGACAGTTAGCTCTGGAGACTATCGCTGATGTGTCCACGTCTGTCCCTGCAGCACACCACGTCTATGTTGATGGTTCTGTGCAAGCAGATAGGAGGGCGGCATGTGCTGTGTTTTCCCCCACCATGGAGCCGCCTGTGCCGGCTGATTCATGGATTGGCCGTAGACTACCCACCTCGTCGAGCTCCACCTACTGTGAACTGAATGCCATCTTGGATGCCGTGACTCTCCTTGTTCGACGACGAGTGAATGGGGTAATAATTTGTGACTCCCAATCGGCCCTACAAGCCCTATCCTCGCCAAGACCCATCTGTGGCCATGCTGTGGGAGATATACTATGTCGCCTCGCCGCCACTCAGGATGCTTCTCTTGTTGTGTCGTTTGTATGGACGCCCTCTCACATTGGGCTGACTGGCAACGACACAGCGGATCATCTTGCCAAGGCGGCCTGTATGCTGGATGGGCATGCTGTGGACGCTGAGCCCTCCCTCCGATGCCTACGTAACATCATCTACTCAGCTGGGTTTGCCATGACGGTCCGGAGCAGGGACACGGAGAGGGCCAACAGTGTGTCCATACAGCACCATGATCACTTTCTTCACAGTCGCTACAAGTATCGCAGATGCGGCTTAATGGTGCGGAAAAACAATGTAGTTAGTGCTCGGCTCAGAATGGGGTATCGGCCTTTATGGCAGGTCTCCCAGACTCTAGATATGCCACAATACACCTCCTGTAAATTATGCGACCGTCCTAATGCTAACACTCTTGACCACTATTGTCTTCAGTGCCGCACAGTGAGAGATGTTTTACCACGAGGTCAGAACTTAATACAGATCTGCTCATTTTTACTTAATGATGACAACCTTGATGTTATTCTTGCTCGTTATCCTCACTTTGGTGGCCATTAATTATAGTGAATTATACATATATTTTCTGTATGTTGCTGTATAATTCTGTTTGTATATTTTATGTTTCTCTGAGCTTTACTTTTGTATATAATGTACTCTGTGCTGCCATACTTTGAGTTGTGTGTTAGTATGCAGCAATGTTTTATCAATGTATACACCTCCCTGTAAACTATGTTCTATTCTTGGTTTTGTATCCATTTGAAGCATTATTTGTATGAATTCATGTAATGTCTGACGCCTTGGCGCAATAAATTAATAAAAATAAAAAAAATAAAATCTCTCTCTCTCTCTCTCTCTCTCTCTCTCTCTCTCTCTCTCTCTCTCTCTCTCTCTCTCTCTCTCTCTCTCTCTCTCTCTCTCTCTCTCTCTCTCTCTCTCTCTCTCTCTCTCTATCTCACTATAATATATATATATATATATATATATATATATATATATATATATATATATATATGAATCTATGTGATATCATACGCCTTTAGCACCATCTATTGACGAAAAAACTAATCACCGGGGAAAATTTACGTCGTTGCATCAAAATATTGACGAATAAGTGAAACGTTGAAAAATGGGATGACGAATAAAGGGAACCCCCCCCCCCTGGATGCATTTTTAAGTCAGGCCTCAGCTAACATAATCAGATTATTATTATTATGATTATTATTATTATTATTATTATTATTATTATTATTATTATTATTATTATTATTATTATTATTATTATTATTATTATTATCATTATTATTATTATTATTATTATTATAGTTATTATTACTCCAATGTTTCCTTATATTTAAGTTATTCCCTTTATTCTTTAAATTAAATATTTCCTTGTGATTCCTTCACATCTTAATTTTTTAATCTTACAATTCTCTTGATATATATATATATATATATATATATATATATATATATATATATATATATATATATATATATATATATATATATATATATATATATATATATATATATATATATTTTTTTTTTTTTTTTTTTTTTTTTTTTTTTTGTCTATATTTCCCAGTAAATTCTGTGAAGGCTGCACTGGGATTTTACTGATATTTTTTCTGCTGTCGTTTTATTTTATTTGTCTTGTTTTGTTTTTGAATTGTTATTTTTTGTTCTCTTTTATCATTGTGTTATATTTTATGTTTTGTTTTTGATGTGATTGTTTTGCATTATCTACTTTCCAAGCCCTTTGCATTGCGTTAGGAAGGACATCCAGCCATAATTCTCAAGCGTCAACTTGTCTCCATCCCCCATTCGAATAGGAATAGTGACACATAGAATGGTAAACAGTAACACTGAATTCCATTTTTGTTCTTGTTTTTCCAGTGAATGTTGTGGAGGCGCTACAGGAGTTCTGGCAGATGAAAGCCCAGCGAGGAGCGGAACTGAAAAATGGTGCTCTGGTTATTTATGAATCTGTTCCCTCATCTTCCCCACCTTATGTTTGTTACGTCACGCTTCCAGGTGGATCCTGTTTTGGATCGTTTCAGGTGAGTGACTTAACAAAAACACAGAATCAATAACCTAATAGAATTTGAACTTCTCGTGATTGGTTTTTCTTCCATGAATAATCACATGCATGTGCAAATACCTAAATGCATGAAACCAGTACCAGATATACATATGTGTACCAGAACGTATGTGTAAGCACATAAAATAGGTTACTTACCTCTGACCTGTAATCGAACTAACTGGCCTCTGACCTGGATTCGAAGCAACTTGCCTCTACCTTGGATTTGAACTCACAATGCTATGACTATTTCCTTCAGGGTGCATAAGGAGTTTCCCAAAAACTTAAAGCATATTGGAAACCTCTCTGCTGACTGTTGTTAGAGCAGGAATGAAATCTAAATACATTGTGTCTCTGTTCAATTTATCTGAAGACATATTCAGTAGAGAGGTTTTCGCTATGCTTTAGCACTTGGTAGAGAGGTTTCTTAATTTTTCCGCTTTTATTGGTACAGTCAGGTACTTTCCATATGCACATTAAGGGATAACCATTATTCTGTATATTAGAATTATGTTCAAAGGTACTTAGGTTTATTAAACTGTCCAAATATGTGAAATTTAAGAAAAAGCCAAATCAATAAGAAGAGCATCTCCCATCCTCTATCTGATATAGGATGACGCTAACTGATAGACTGTTAATTGTAATGTCTGAATAACATGACAAATGTGCAGTATGAACTGATCTTAAGAATAAACTTCTAACGTCTCTTTAGGATTTTAAGAACAGCCTTCTCTAGCCTCTCTCCAAGAGTCATTTTCTTCCCAAAGGTGGCAAAGGCTTTTCATTGTATGTACAGGCTTGTAGAAAGCTCTTTAATTACAAGCTGAAGTCGAAAAATTAAGGTAATAGCCCGGGAAGAAGTTAGGAGCTTGATGAAATAGTACCACAAAGGTGCAGTGACATGTGATGATTAGAATTAAATCCGAGAAGATTTTCACGAGCACAGTTATGAACTAGATGGTTCTATTTATGGGCACATACATCACGCATATAGAATTAAAGTTTTGGAACTTGAATAATGAAAACTAGGATTTTTTGCCTGACGGAAGGGAGTTATGTGATGGTTCTAAATTGTGCTTGGTTGTACTCTTTATGCTGAAGGTGATTAAGGTAGCTGGAAATAACTTTTATGCACTGTTTTATGTTATAGTTAGTCTCCATTTTATTCGGGAGGTCACAGACATGTTGGAGCTGGGGGATTAAGGCTTGATGCCCTTCCCAATACCCTGCAATGGGCTCGAACCCGCATTAATTGCTTCCCGACTTGTATGCTCTACCACTGAGCCATCACAGTCTAGCTAGAATAAAGTTTGCTAATAAATTTTCAGTAGGGATAAAATGGAATCACCACGGGGAATAAAAAACAAAACAGAACAAAAAAAGGGTGAATGGGTCTCACATTAGATCAAAATTAGTCAGGTCTCTGAAATGCTATTGCAGTTGGCAGCTGACTTTTCATCAGTATCTATATTCTAACTTTATCTTGGAGCTGCATGGGATTAATTGTTACAGCCTGTGACTAAATGTTCTGACTGAATGCATATTGAAGTGGACTTGAGAACACTGAATAGTATACTATATTAAAAAAGATATTCAAGATATTTATATCAGCCTAATAAATATGGAGTTCTATTTTGCTTTGTCATTACTTTTCCCCTTCTCATTTACTAAGAATCTACATAGGTCTAACCAGTCCCTGCTTAGTATACTTCTCTCAAAGCTGGGGTACTTCTTCTTATACGCATCTCTTTGATAAGGTTGAATCTAAGTCCATCAGGCTTATTAATGACCCTTCTCTTATATCTAATCCGGATTCTCTTTGCCAGAATGTATTATCTCTTTTTCTTTTCTATCAGTGCTACTTTCATCGCTGCTCTGATACTTGGTGAGTTGCATCCCTTCCCATTGGCAGTGCCATGTAACACATTTTAGGCAAACTTATCACACAGATAGTCTGTGGGGAATTGTAGCTTGCAGATTGGTCGGTACAGTGACTGCCTCTTTCCTTCCACCTCCAGACTTTGGAACTATCTTCCCTTCTGTCTTCCCTAACTATTATCACCTTTCTTCCTTCAAAAAGCTGGTCTATTGTCATCTCCAGGGCCTAATCCTGTCATCTTTTTAGACTAATCATTCAGCCTGTCCTTTCTCTATTTTTCATCTTTCTTGTACCTTTGCCTTGTTCTTAAGCTGCTATATATTCTTCATCTCATCTTTTCTAGGAGCCCGGGCTCGATGAGGCCAATTTTATTTGCCTCTCCCGGTGTCACACTCAATAAAGGAAATAAGATTTTATGTTTTTTGCATGGCCTAATACATAGCCAAATGACTTTCAATGCATTAAATTCTGTAGTGATCTCATGATTGCAAAGAATTAGAGGAGTCGTCAGGTCATCACACAGGTACTGTGTGAAGATTTGTCGGTGCAGTAACCGCTTCTTTCCTTCCACCTCCAAACTTTGCAACACACTTATTTCTTCTGTCTTCCCTAACAATTATCACCTTTCTACCTTAAAAGAGCTGGTCTGTTACCATCTCAGGGCCTAATCTTGTAATGTTTGCAGACTATTCTTTCAGGCTGTCCCTTCTCTATTTTTCATCAGTCTAGTGTTACTGCCTTGTCCTTAAGATGCTACTTATTCTTCATCTCATCTTTTCTTGGTGTCCGGGCTCAATGAGACCAATTCTATTTGCCTTTCCCAACGTCACACTCCATAAAAAAAATAAGATTTTTTTTTCATGCCAAATGGTTTTTAATCATTTGAATTTTGTAGTGATCTTTGATTGGCAAAGAATTAGATAAATCGTCAGGTCGAGGGTTTCCAGCCTGCCACAGCCTGAGGTAAGAAATGGCCATCACTCAGGGTAATGACTGCACCTGCGAAGCTAAAGTCCTTAGCAAGAAGATACCGTCCTAGCCCTTTGTAGAAAATGGAGTCATTGACGTGTAACTGATCATATCACAATAGTAAATGAATAACAGGGGTTGAGAAAATATTATTATTTAAAGAATTGTTACCAGGGCCCGTGTAGCATATTGGTCAGGGCCATCAACTCAAGAAGTGAAAAAACAGTGTTCGAGACCACCGTGGGGCGTTAAGATGGAAGTCCATCCTCAATCCCCATGCTCTAGCATGTTTGTAACTACCTCCATTTGAATTGTGACTAATTGTGAGGCAGAAAACGGTGCTTTTAAAGCAGTGGTACCAAATAAAGAAATATGTTTTGTTCATGGTCACGTAGTGTGAAAATGGATATGGTGAAGTAGTTTTATAGTTGAAGAAGAATTCGTCAACACCAGATTACGAATCTATAAAAGGACATTTCTTTGTTTTTCATATAATCGTTTACTTTAAGACTGGAACCGATGAAGTGGTTTTATCGTCGAAGAGGAGTTCAAAAATTCAAATTATGGATCTGTAAGATTTTTTTTTCCATATGGCCATGTTGTTTGAAATTGGATCCGGCAAGTAGTTTTCTAGTTAAAGAGGAATCACAAACCATTATCCAGTGAGTAGTTTTGCGAGTGGTTAGACAAGAGTTTGTGTCCTGGAGGCTTGCACCCTCAGGGTCCATAGATAGATGTCTGTATTCAGAGAATGATTGATCTATCCACAGTTGACTGTCAGGTAGTGGTGAAGACTTACAATAATACTTGGGTACTGAAACACTGGAATGGAAGAAATAGCATATTTAGAAGGACCTGTAACATTCATAATGGACGACCTAAAACTGGCGGTTTTTACTTACAGTAACATTTGGTTAATGAAAAACTAAAAAAAAAGTAGAAGCGAAGAAATATAATATATAAAAGGAGTTTAAACGTGTCTAATAGTCGAAGTAAGACTGACTATAACCATTTTCAAACATGACACAAGAGATTTATGTAAAATTATTTTTTTTTTACCTTTTTAATGTGTCACTATTAGTCTCCATTATGGGGTATACACACAATCTGAATGGAGCTGAAGAAGTAAGGTTGGATGCCCTAACTACACCCTGTCATGTCATGGGCATTCTCACGGGTATGTGACTTCCTGAGTTAAAATTCTAACCAACTACGCTACGTCGGTCGCCCCAGATTTTTATAAGACTAAAAGCAATTATATTTCCTTGTGAGACTAAAAGACAGTCAGTATAGTACATCATGATACAAAATATAAATGGTAACTTTGGACTTTATCGAAAGACATTTCTGTAACGTCTGTGACACGGTTTAAACAGTGCGAAGCTTCGTGGGATGGTCTAACTGTGCTTTGTAACCGTCCCACCATGAGGTACCTCTTCTCAAACGTACCTGGAAAAGATATTCCAATCATCACAAAAACATTTGAAACCATTTGATTAACGTAGATGACCCAAGGCAGTAGAAAAAATGTAGGTTTTGTCATGATGGAAAGGGTAGGGTGAATTTGGGGGGGGGGGGGGGGCTTTGCATGTAGTTCCCATCCTGTACCCCACATTCAAGAAAGGTGGGAAAGGGGTTTATCGCTGTCTCACGTTGCTGTCTGAAAGTCTTCAACATTATAAATAGACTAGACAAAAAAAAAAAAATAATAATATATATATATATATATATATATATATATATATATATATATATATATATATATATATATACATATATATATATATATATATATATATATATATATATATATATATATATATATATATAGTAAGTAGAAAAAAAATATTGTGGCATATACAGTATACTTAAATATATATATATATATATATATATATATATATATATATATATATATATATATATATATATATATATATATATATATTTACAGAGAGAGAGAGAGAGAGAGAGAGAGAGAGAGAGAGAGAGAGAGAGAGAGAGACACGCACCTCATTGCTGTCAACTCGAGAGGGAACCCCTCATGATTGGCTAACTGGAGATAACTTAACCTAACCTAACCAAACCAAGCCTAACCTAAGGTGCTCTATCTCCACTTGCTTAATTATGAGATGCGTTTACTCCAGTTGCCCAGTAGTGAGGAGTGTTTTCTCCGGTTGGCTGTTCTGAGGTAAGTCTTCTCCAGTTTATCCTATATATATATATATATATATATTATATATATATATATATATATATATATATATATATATATATATATATATATATCTTTAATGGGCTTTTCTGATAATTTCATGGCCCAAATGAGATTGGGAAATGAATTAAAAGCTAAAATGAAGCCACGAGTGAGGTTGGGGAATCTGTAATATGAACATAGTGGCATTCAGTTAGAATGCGTTCATTCCTAAGTATAGCAGATATAAGCTATAAGGTTGGATTCCTTTTAACCTTCTGTGGTGTAGTGGTAGCGCCTTGACTTAGTAACCATAAGTCCTAGGTTCGAGTCCCGGTCGGGGTAAAAAAATTATTCATATATATATATATATATATATATATATATATATATATATATATATATATATATATATATATACTTTAATGGGCTTTTCATACCATATATATATATATATATATATATCTATTAATGGACTATATATACTATATATATATATATATATATATATATATATATATATATATATATATATATATATATATATATATATATATATATCTTTAATGGGCTTTTCCTACCATATATATATATATATATATATATATATATATATATATATATATATATATATATATATATATATATATATATATATATATATATATATATATATATATATATATATATATATATATATAATATATAGTCGCCGTGGCTCAAGCGTAGCGTTCGCGACTCTGAGGCGTCAGATCGAGGGTTCGCGCCCCGTCACGGTCTGAGGTTAGCAAGGGCATGCACTCAGGGTAACGATTACATCTGCCAAAACAAGTCCTTCGCAAGAAGGCAACCGTCCTAGCCCTTGGTCGAAAAGGGAGTCCGTGACGTAAAACCGGAACAAACATATATATATATATATATATATATATATATATATATATATATATATATATATATATATATATATATATATATATATATATATATATATATATATATATAATAATAATAATAATAATAATAATAATAATAAGTATTATTATTATTATTATTGTTATTATTGTTATTATTATTATTATTATTATTATTATTATTATTATAACAGCTTGCCGTTTATAGTTTAGAATGTTGTAACAGTTTTACGATGATGTTACAGTTTTATATTTATGCATTTCTTGGAAGGAAAATTCTTACATTTATGCCAAAATCTTTAGTTGATATATCCAATTTGTTATTTTTTTAAAATTTATTATATATTTATTTGATCATCTATTTATTTATGTATTTTTACAGATATTAATAGTAATAATATTATTAGTAGGAGTAGTAGCAGTAGCAGTAGTAGTAGTTGCAGAATTTTGATAATTATAATTGTTATTTTTTTATATTATTATTATTATTATTATTATTATTATTATTATTATTATTATTATTATTATTATCATCATGATCATCATATTAATGTTTATTACTATTACCATTCTTATTTTTATCATCACCATCGTCATCATTATTTTGGTTGCAGAATTGCCCCACTAAGGCAGAAGCTCGAAGAAGTGCAGCAAAAATCGCTCTCATGAATTCCGTCTTCAATGAACATCCTTCGAGACGAATATCCGATGAATTCATTGAAAAAGCTGTGGCCGATGCCCGAGCACAATTCAAAGTAAGATAAATCCATGGTTTGGATTATGAATTAGTACTCTATAACTCTGAGAGGGGACCACAGTAGCCGTGTGGTTAAAATACTCGACTCGAGAGTTGACACACCCGCTATTGAGGCCACTTTGGGGCGTTAGCCGGAGCATCCAGCCTTTGTCAATCCCCTTCTTGGAGATTAATAGTGACATACTAAACGTAACACTACTTTGCAACTCCAAGAGTAATTACCCTCCCGTAACTTTGTGGTTATAGCACCTAGCTGCTGCTACTCATGAGGTCCTACTTCAAAACATTAGGGTAGGACTCTCTTCTGCCTCAATCTCTCCAAGTGCTTTATTTGTCACTATTACCCCCCCCCCCATAATGGGTTGGACATAGGTTTGCTGGGGAATTAAGGCTGGATGCCCTTCCTAACTTTCCATGCAGAGCTTGTTCACTGGTCAGTCAACTCTCAAGTTGAGTAATCCCCTTGCCTAAAAGTCCAAAGTTATGACTGATAAGTGCATTGAGACTCTTAAGGATTATAATATATAAACCAAGAAAATTAAATATCCAGTTATCTCCAGTATCATGGCTGAGGCTCAAATGAAAGTCGATTTTAGAAAATTTTCCAACACAGACATTACTGATCACTTTTATTGAAGGTACTAACAATGACCTTAGTACCTCCTCCCACTTTGATTTATTCCTTTAAGAATTGCATCATCTGCAGCTCAAAGACATCTTTTTTTTTTTAAGGAGTTATCCCCTTAGATTAGAGGAATCTTTCCCTATAGAGTTAAACCAAGATCCATTCTGTAGATCACCAGCTCGACCCATTGAGCGACTTGAACTGCAGCAGTCACTACACTTGATTGCAGTTCAATTAACTTAACCAGTATCTTCAATATATTGGCTACTTTAGAGTAGCTCAGCAGTGGTGAAATGAGCACCAAAGTCTCTAGAAATGCCCGTTCATATTCACTTATTGCTTATGAGAGTCTGATTAGATATCTGCAAAAAGATTTCTGTAAACCCTGAAAGTTCACAAGCATTTAGGTATGGACGTAGTGTTGGATTCAAGTGTTCGTGTATGGTTTCATGTGTTTGATTTGTAATTTATGATAAATGACAGTTATTAGATTCATTATTGCGCAAAAAAGAATAAATTAAGAACAAAATGGTAAACCAAGACATAATACTAATCTTGAATACTGTTCTGGTGAGTACTGATAAGTAGGAGGTGGCTAAAATGGAAAGGAAGGATGGACTGACATTCTTCACTTTCCTATTATTTATTTATTGCTGCAAAATTTGCATTGGAAATATGAGGATGGGAATGGTAGTATTTAGCCTTGAGTTCTTGTTTTATTAGTATTGTTGTGGCATTCCCAGTAGCTTCTCAGAATTAGGCAACATGTTCTCATTTTTTAGAATTGAATTACTTTACTACAAGTATAATGCAGCTTTGTTCTCTTTCTTGTCATTTCATCATCATATTTTTTGGCTTCTCCCATCAGGAATCGCCACAGAGGATTATTATTCTCCATATCGCCTTATGTCTTGCCTTCTCCGTTAGACCACACACACTCATTTCCACCCTCACCACATCCTTGAACCTCCTTTTTGGCCAGCCTCTACCCCCACCCACCTGGCACCTCCATCCTCAGCATATTTTCCCCAACGTACCTTGCCATCTATTCTATATTATATAAATGTGGCATGTATTTATAGTGCATATGCAGTATATGTTTTTTTTATCATATTTACAGCATGTGGCTGATTTGTCTCTATCCCAGAGTGACCCTGACGAAGCTGACAATCCCAGCACTGGCATTGGAGCCTTCCGCTTCATGTTGGAGACCAATAAAGGTCGCACCATGTTGGAGTTTCAAGAACTGATGACTGTCTTTCAGCTTCTGCATTGGAATGGATCATTGAAAGCCATGAGGGAGAGACAGTGTTCTAGGCAAGAGGTTGTGGCCCATTATTCTCATCGTGCCCTGGATGACGACATGCGATCTCAGATGGCACTTGACTGGATCGCCCGAGAACAGGAGAATCCTGGTGTCATTTCGAGAGAATTAAGCCAAAGCGAACGAGAGTTAGAAGCTGCGCGGTTGGCTGGTCGCGAACTACGTTTCCCCAAAGAAAAAAAGGATATAATGATGCTCGCATGTTCTCAGTTGTCACCTTCACCCCTTGATCCCTAATAGTGATAATAATGATAGGTCCAGTATGTATAAGGGCGAGTGTTGGCAACGAATCCACAGTGATATTAGAACCAAGGCGTAGAGTTTAATTAATTCCATCTCAGTAAAATCAAAGCTACTTTACCCTTAATGCGATATTAGTTTTATGACGCTGTTCTGTGTGTTGCATGTGTGAAAGGTTTGTATATATTGTAAATAAACATTCCCAAAGAATTTTATCATGTAATTAGGATAATGTATTGTGGAGGGATCATGTGAACTCCACATTAAAAGATTATCTACAATAACTCTAATGTAACTTAGATAATTGGAGTTTGTGAGCCCTATCAGCAACCTAGTTTCCATAGGTATATACATTCATAGTGTCACACTACATTAGCATAGCCTTTACCTTAATAATTAGAGTAGACATCAATGATTTTTAACAGTTATCTTTTACTCGTAGTGGTTTAAAGAGTAGGTGAAACTGCAGCCGTAATGCTTTAATGTGCTTCTTTTTAAAAGATTAAAATGCATTGGATCGAAATATCCAGGTGATCCAGATGCATCTTAATGCAGCTTTACCTGTGAACACCAGGTGACAGATATTTTTGTTCTTGCATGAGTGAAGAGCGTTTTGTAGAGGTATCGTCGTTAGTTTTCCATGTATGAGGAATTTGAGGGAAGGTGAGGAAGGAGATGAATGAAAAACAATGCTGACGGTAGTGAGTGACGGTACTGATAGTACATTAAGTAAAAATGGCCAAAATTGAACAGATGTCATGTGACTGCAGTAGAAGATGAGAGGATGCTAGAACTCTACTTTTGACATGGAAACTTCAAGGTCATTGTTGATAAGCACCAGGGATTTAATTTGAGCCGCTATCACACCCACAGTCCAGTCCATCCTGCCCATCTCTCACATTTGGGATGAGGAAGGATCTATGAATAAAAAAACAAGCTCATTGAAAAGATTTCCACGCATAGCAAGATATATGTACATATATCTGAAGGTGTACGTACATTTACAATGGCCTCAGTCCCCATTGTAAGGGGGCGGCCGAGTCAAAGCATACGCATTCACCAGAAGGTGTATCACTTGAAAATTGGAATCAGATGGAATGTGAGATAAAAATGAGACACTTGCAGAATAAATAACTGAGCACCAGAGCTTTATAAATAGAAAAGAATGCTTACTAGCCATTAAGGATATATTCCCATCAGTGCATTCTCTTGAAGCACACCTAGCATTTTGCCTTCCCCACTCTTCAAGATCTCATTTGCTGAACTGTATATGGTGCTGATATTTATGTGCTGGATTTTGGATTTTTAGTTAATAAAATAACTTTCTTCATAGCATCTCAGCTCTTTGCACAGTAAATATCAGCATGTATCAGTATAATATTTTCTTCTATTTTAAGATTATTAGAATGGTTTGTGTTAAAACTGGCTGTGCTCGTAATAACCCAAAAAGTTTTTTGAAATGGTAGACCTTACACTTTCCTAGAAACTTCAGCAAATGGAATATTCTGTGGTGAAAAGATAGGTTAGTTAAACCACTTTGTATTTTTCTCACAGTTGTCTGACTTCTGATGTAATGTAAAAGCTGAGTTGATTTTAATATTAAGAGACATGAAGAAGAATGAGTATGATGTGTTTGGGAAAGATATATAAATATATTAATGGATGGTCATAGATATTTGTAATGTGTAGAACAAGTCGTTCTGCAAAATAGTGATCTTCATCGTTTGTGATGTTTCGTACGTAACTTAATGTAAGGATTTTCAATGCTTTACATTTCCAGTTTTAGTGTTAATATATGATATGTTAATGTATATATCGAATCGCTATTATTCTCAAGTGCATGAGGTCAGTTATGACATGGAGTGACAATAGTCATAGATTTTTTTATATTAGTAATTTTTTTTTTTAAGAAGTGACCGTTGAAACACACATAACTGATTCAATGTATTTTTTCTTTTATTTTCGAATAAGTGGTGCAATTATATTTTAATTGATAACATTGCAGGTGTGGAACTTTTTTCATTTCTCGTTAGTGAACTGTGCCAATGTTCGTGCCATTTCTGTTATTCAAAATTGCTCTGAAACTACTTTCTCTTCCAGAAGAAAAACTCAGTGCCAAAAATATGGCACTCTTACAACAGAAAAAGTTAAAAAAAAATATAAATATATAATATATATATCGCTTTTTGGTTGATCTCAAGGCAAGTCTTTTCAGAGACGTGAATGCCTGCGCTAGGAAGATATAACCTTAAAACATGCAATATATTTCTACTAAACATTGCTTCTTTGTGCTTAAGGTGTATGCCGTATTGCTTTTAATTCCACTTGGCACTCCCGAGATGTATGAATAGCAAGTGTTTTCACTTTTTTGGTTACAGTCATAAAGGAAGAGATTCAAGTGTACATACAATCTAATGATAAACTGCAGATTTATAAGGATTATTTAGTGATGTGCACGATTTTCTTTTCTCAATTATGCTTTTCAAAAAATTACACTTGTCATTTGTCTCTCCTTCCTTACTGGTAAATGAGCGGAGCTATTGCCAGACTTGTTCCTCTTTGGTAAGAGTTAATTTTACAAAAGGTTTTTTGTTAACGTTTTGCTAGGTTTAAGATCTCTTAGCTTAGTACAGACTAGTAACATCACGTTAGATTAAAGATTGAAGATACAACGCAGTAAACAGTTATATTTAAACTCTGAATAATGAAAAGAATCCTGACACGGGGGCTATTGTTAAATTTTTGCTGGGTCTAAGGTCTCTAGCTTACGATTGGTTAGTAATTTCAAGTTGGAATAAAGATCGGAGATAAATCCTGTAAGCAAGCACTTCAAGCTCTGTGTAATGGAATCTTGTAGTGATAAATAAGGAGTGTGGACATCATATTTTCCTACAGTGTCTTAAAAATAAATAGTTCCTTGCTCCTGCTTTACTTCTAATGTAAACAAACAAATCTGGGTCAAATTTCAAGCCACATAAGGGGTTAATTAGGGCTTGCAATGGCAGTTTGGAAGCAAGCAATTTTCCACCTTGTATGTGGCCTGCTCTACTACTCTATTTTATGATGGCTTTGGGGAGATAGTGCAGTGATATCAGGAAGTGGCTTAGTTGTTACAGTTTCTTTATTCCTAGTATTATTTACTTTTTCAGCTTGGTCCAAGTACTTGCATCATGCGATTACTTAAGTAATAATTGAGTTTCACGTGATTTACAACTGTGTGATTTCCTATTATATACAATGCCATTTTTATTTCTTTTTCTGTGAAGTGAACTTTGTCGTTATTCCTTTTAAAAGTGGATTCACTCTTACACATCTGTGTGGCACTGAGTCACTCATTACTTTGCCTACTTATGTTAAGCAAACTACCTGTCTACTTATGTTAAGCAAACTACCTGTCTAGTTTTTCATTGTTTCAGCTGACGTCCAATATCTTTTCTCATCTCTTTGTAAGTCATGTCATATAAGCTTTGAATAATATAGAAGTGGGCTTGTACCAATCATTGGAAAAAGGCCCTTTTGGCTTACACTAGCTATCCAGGTGATGTACATTTTTTTGGCATCGTCTACAAAATTTCATGGTCAAAATATGCCAAGATATCTATGGTAATATGCTTTTGTTTCCTCTATCACAAGTATTTCTTTCTTTGCTCCTTCATTTGTAAACTGGTGAGCTGGAATTCTTAAAGGAAGTATTGTAGGCATGAGATATGTGTTAACATTCACATAGGTTATGTAGTTCCCTTTATCCTCAGACCCATTTATACCATGGAGTTGTTATATTTTTCATTGTATAATATACCGTCTTGTTTGGCATCGCAGTACTTTGAGACCTGTCTTGGATATCCTAACATTTAATAATAATTTTTCAGCAGTAAGAGTTGGTGAGATTCTGCCTAGTTACATTCTATTCGTCCTTTTCATACAAGAGTGACAAAGTCTGTTTTCCGCTTATTTGTCTTCTTTGTTTTAGTATACATATATGAACACTCTTTTTTCGTGTTGTTATTTGATGCTCCTGGTCCGAATTATTCTCAGACTGGCCTTTCATTTGAATGGGATGCTACCTGCACTGATGGACATCAAGGAAGACCACAAAAATGCTCACTATAAGAGAAGAATTTCCTTTATGAAAAAGCGCCATGAGTCACAATCACTGTTCAATCACCTTCATTGTCTCGAAGGATAATCTACCAGCATTGAATTTCAGGCTACATATAAGGGGCTTCACTTTGATAAGCTCTCCAGTGCCGTACAACGAATCATAGAATTGCATGTTGCTCTCTTTACAATTGTGTATTACTGTGGCACTCAAGTTATAGTTAATTGCTGGCTTACTATATCCGGTCAGATATACCCTTTGATGTTATATATGGGAACAGTGATTGCCTGTGAGGAAGATTTGCATAATTCATCCCTGGTCTTCCAATTGGTACTTGGTTTGGAACTAGGTAATCAAAGTCAGTTACATTTAATCATTACTGAAACAAATGTGAGGCACTTTTTATAAAGAATGGATCTGATGCCATCTTCAGTAGCTAAGTTTGTCTTAAACTACTCTCATTTAGGACTAGCCCTCTCTGCCATGCAGCCTCCTAGTCTGTCTCTGACTGTTAGACAGACACCAATTTCAGAAAACCTGAATCATCTCGTAGACCCAAGCAACAGCAGGGATAAGGGAACTTAAGTCGGGCGATAAAACTGCATTGTTGTATTTATACTCTCCTTTGGAACCCATGAGCTGTAATTTCTAGTCCTCTTTAAAAGTTTATCCATAATGAATAGACCTTCCTGTTCACCTTCATGCACAGAGTACAGTATTTGCAGATTCTTAGCTAGTGCGGTGATCACCATTATGAAATATATTGCTATTCACCTGTGCAGTTTTTCAACCAGGAAAACTCTCCTAGAATACAAGTTAACTGTCCCTTCCATAAGGTATATATTCTCCTCCGCACATTACCAGTTAAATAACTTTTTGTAAATATATCTATCTGTCTTTCATGTGACTATCATTTTAGTGTCTTTATCCTGATATATCTCACTAGGCCATTGAACTTAGGATGTTTTCCTGCAGCATGCAATGTTTTCATAAATATGAAAATGACACTGCTCAAGTTTTGTCAAGGGTGACTGAAGTGGTGTGTCATGAGTGGAAAAACCTAACAAGTTACATGAATTGAGGAGAGATTTTCGCAGCCTGCAGTACTAAATCTTCCTTCTTGGACAAGAATTTGAAACTTGATTTAAGGAGAGGACCTGTGTTTGCTTATTCTTTCCTCAAACCTTGATGGTGCCCTGTTTCACTTTGGTATTACTAAGAATTGTTTGTGAATACCTTCATATGAGTACTTATTACTGTGATGGTACTTTGTATCCATTGTATAAGAGGCCATGTCTCCAATCCATAACATATATCTCAGAGCAACTGGGATATGCAGTGTTTCCCATACCCCCATACTCTTTTTCTAGACTGCTTCATTTACTTGAGTCTCATTGGATATTCCCTTTTGATTTTTTTTTTTTTAAGAAATGCTAAATGCTTAGTTACAGTTTTCCTCCATTTTCTTAATAATATGTACCTTAATGCTAGCTGGGTGTGTTGACACAACCTAAGTTATAGTTATAATATATCCTGGAACTTTGTTATCTTAGATTTTATTTTTCAGTATCCTATGAATCTTCCCTCATTTTATTGTTTCTGTTTGATTCCTTCTTAGTACTTATGATACACTTCTCATTTAATTCCCCAGCTCCAACATTTCTGTGTCCTTCTCTAATTGCATGGAGGTTAATAGTGAAACAAAATGGCAAACAGCAACTTCTCATTTCTTTGTTAAGGTGGAATAATCACGGAAAAACATTTATTTAGCTTGCTTGTATTCTCACGGGTCTTCTTTTTGCACATGTATCACTTTTAAATGTTTCCTTTGGTGACTTAATGAAAATCTTGCCACCACTCGCAAGAGGGTACATTGAATCACCTTGGGTAACATTGGATTACCTTTGATGACCTAGTAGTCTTGACATAGGGGTATATCTGATACAGGAGCAATTCTGATACAGCTTTTGTATGGGAAGTTTGTTCCCCAGACTAAATGTTTACATTTACCTGAAGGTAATTCAGCTAGGGCTGTGGAGAGTAGTTGCTCTGGGAAAAACTCGACTCATTTACCTTTCAGAATGGAGAATATCCTCTTTACAAACAGCTTGAGGGTTTTATATGTATCACTGTAGATTTTTATATTGCATATATAGTAAATAAGGTTTCACAATCTCTAACTACATGATACACAATTCAATTTATCTTATACACAGATAACGTCTTTTCAGCTTGATAAGATATTATTAAAAAATGTTTAACAGTAATATGACTGATGCGCTTTCACTTCGTAGAGTACCTCACCAGACTCATCATGCAGTATTTTATATACTTTTTTTGGGTAATTGAAAGTTCTTGATACCGAGTAGAGATAATTGACTTTGACTCGCTATACATCAACGGAAATTAATTCATTGTCCTTCTATATTTGTGCTGACCAAATTTGTTGCAAAATTTCCTTCATGACCACAGTACTTTGATCAATTACAGTATATGTTATTGATTGTGAAGCTATAAGCTTACATTTAATTTATTATATGTATTTTTTTCTTTTTATACTGAAATAATATCGTATACAAAAGAACACTTGTGTACTTAATATGTGAATAGGAAATTTTTTCCAGATGTGGATAGACCTTTCTAATTCATGAGTAAAATCTGATATATCAGTTATTTATTTATTATCATTATTGTTTAATAAAACATATCCATTTCAGAATATACTGTACAAAATCACTGAATTGCTTCTTTAAACACAATTTGCAGCTTAATTTTACAGGATTATAGTAAGTATCTCAGGTTGGAACCACGGTGGCTCAGTGGTAGAGTACGTTGATCGTGGAGAAAAAACGTGTGTTTGATCCCACTGCGGTGTGATAGGAAGGGGATCCAACCTCAATCTCCTGTACAGCGTCATTATGTTTTGTGTCCACTCCATTCAAATGAGGATTAATTGTATCACATAAATAGGTGCAGGATAGAAAGTCTCTCAGGTGGTGCAGAGAGAGGACACCTCAGTCATATTTCCTTCCGTAAGAGTTAAGCAAAAGCCAGAGGGAAAAAAAGGGCCAATATTAAGTGTCCATATTTTTTTCCTTTCCACAAAAGATCTGTATTATAAAGCCCCTTTGCCTTACTATTAATCCCCATCCAAATGAGAATGGATACAGACAGTTTGAACCTGAGGAATGAAGGCTGGATGCCCTTCATTGACTTATGTTGCGTCATTAGAATTATATCCTGTTATGCTGGTTTGCAATTTTCACTTTTGCAAATGTTTTCTTAATAATTACAGTGACAAAAATAGCCACAAAAGCAAAGCTCATGGTGATAAAAATAGTTATGTATATGATTCTTCTGTTGAAATTTCTTTATTTTCTCTTTCACATTCATCTCCATCTCCCACTGAGAAAGCAGGTGGCCACGCGGTTTCAAAACCTCAGTGGCGACAGGGTTTGGATTGCAGTATCCCTTGCCCAGTATCTAGTCTTAAGCCAATTTGTTTTTGTCATGAGAAAAGGGATTACCTTCCTCTCAATTCAGTATTATTTTTAGTCGTTTTATATAACATACAAAGACTTATGATCATGGAATACTATCTTTCCAACAGTGAATAAGATCATGAAATACTATTTCTCCCTCAATATGATCATGAAATACTATTTTACTGTGAACATTATTATCATGGAATACTATCTCTCCTTCTCAAAATATTATCATTAAATTATATCCATCCGGCAGTGAATACTATCTTTCCAACAAGGAATATGATCATAGAATGCTATCGTTCCCACAAGGAACATGATCATGGAATATTATCTTTACCACAAGGGATATGATCATGGAATACTCTCTCCCCACACTAAATATGATTATGGAGTACCATCTTCCCCCTCAAGGAATAGGATCATGGAATACTATCTCTCCCACAGGGAATTTGATCATGGAATACTATTCCTCGCACAAAGAATATGATCATGAAGTACTAATTTTCCCAAGAGGAATATGATCATGGAATACTGCCTTTCCTACATGGAATATGATCATGGGATACTATCTTTCCCACAAGGAATAAGATCATGGAATACTGTCTTTTCCACAATGAATCTGATCATGGAATGATATCTCACACAAGATATATGATCATGGAATACTGCTTTTCCATCACAAACAATATCTCTGTTAGTGGTATTTCACATTACGCAGGGAATATCAAGGTGGCATTCTTTCTCCTTTAGCAATGCATATAAGAAACTTATATATGTATTTAGGAGAATGCTATCACCATAGAAGACATATTTATTCTTTCTAAAAGCAAAGAATATAGACATAACAGCTTGCTAGTAGTGTTACAAGGGGGCCGCTGAGTCAGTGGTAGAACTCATAAGTATGGGAGTATCTGTCGTGGAATAAAGCCCACCGCGTGGCGTTAGGAAGGGCATCTAGCTTTAATTCCCCGTGCTTCAACTTGTCTGCGTCCGTTCCCATTCAAATAGGGCCTAATTATGACATAAAACGGTGTTTTTGTTAGTGCTGTACAACACGTTTCATTCCAAGTCGAATTTGTCATCTATATCATACACGTTTGGTTAATAAACAAAAAAGTTTGTAATAGTATTGCTCAGTAGCTTACATTATGTTTCTTGGTTATGGTTAGAATAATAATGCGTTGGTATTTCAGTACTCGGTATATTTATTGTAGGCAGGACTTCAGCAAAATAGGACGATTGGGCGATGCTGCTTGAGGATTGATGCTTTAGCATAACAGTTTTGGTGCCATCCATTTTGTAAAGATTGGGTAATTTAGCTTTTCAATATATAGAAATCTTCATAGGTAGGTCCAGATTGTTTGCAGAAAAGAGGGTTTAGCGCCCAATGAACAAACAGCAGAACTGCTTCGCCGAAATGTACCAAATTTAGGATTATTTATTACAAAAAATTAAGGTAACTAGATCAAGTAAGCTTTCCTATGGAATGCCCAATATTTTTGGAAACATATCCGAGCAGACAACTATATATATATATATATATATATATATATATATATATATATATATATATATATATATATATATATATATATATATATATATATATATATATATATACATACATATACCGTGGCTGTTTCCCCCTTAAATGGGGGGGTAGCCGGCGTCAAGAAAGGAAAGTTGGGGAGAAGTTATTCTCCCCTCTACTCCCCCTCTTCGTTGACGTCTCGCAGGAGGTTGATACAAGGGGGGGGATTCCCAGTCCCCCCGCCCCGTCCACTTTTAGTCGCCTTTTACGACACGCAGGGAATACGGTGAGGCTATTCTTTGATATTATGCCCGCCCCACAGGGCACAAATATAAAAGGCCCCCTGTGCTCCTTATTATCGTCTCCAACCAACCGCTCAATGACAAAGCCCCTGCTGGGCTAAGGATGATGATGGGATGGCCAAGAGTGTGCCGCCGCGCCCTCGTGTGGGAAACCTCTAGGGTTTTGCGGGAGTAATCGGCCGCCGCTGCCTGTCTACTACAGCAGCAAGAATTTTGGCAGGCCTTTGGCCCTCCCGACTTCTAGGTCTGGCTTCAGGGAACGTGCCACCAACGAGATTTTGGCGGCACGAACTCCCCAATACGCTCCCAAGCAGACTAGGGAGATGGATGACTAGATGACACTCGTCTTGGAGTGGCCACGGCACTTGGGAGTGCCATCGCCGCAATGTGCGTTCAACTACACTTAAGAATGAATATACAGTACTTACGTTGTGTAGATGAGGTCACTGAAGGAAGACTCTTTAGTTTGCAATCTTAGCAAAATCACTCTTGCTTAAACCTGAAAAGTAACTGAAAAAGCATTTGCAAAATTCACAACTCCTGGAACCTGAAAAGCAACTGAAAAGGGTATGCAAAATTATGCCAACGAATATTTTATGGGTACAGCACATGATCAATCACCAAAGAACAACAATCACCATCACCACCACACAATAATAATAAATACATATATAATAATAATAATTTCGCAAGACAGAACAGTGAAGCCATTATTAACTGTGCTGCAAGTCATGTTATTAATATATATATATATATATATATATATATATATATATATATATATATATATATATATATATATATATATATATATATATATATATATATATATATATATA